>SDVV010003235.1:0-21660 GCA_016164225.1 Gammarus roeselii | reverse complement strand
CTGCTATTGACAGGCAGTAGAGCACTCTGCTATTGACAGGCAGTAGAGCACTCTGCTATAGACAGGCAGTAGAGCACTCTGCTATTGACAGGCAGTAGAGCACTCTGCTATTGACAGGCAGTAGAGCACTCTGCTATTGACAGGCAGTAGAGCACTCTGCTATTGAAAGGCAGTAGAGCACTCTGCTATTGACAGGCAGTAGAGCACTCTGCTAGTGACAGGCAGTAGAGCACTCTGCTATTGACAGGCAGTACAGCACTCTGCTATTGACAGGCAGTAGAGCGCTCTGCTACTGACAGGCAGTAGAGCACTCTGCAATTGACAGGCAGTAGAGCACTCTGCTATCACAGCACAGCCTAGCGCTCTACCGAGCAACAAAACGCTCTGTCGCATGCATCCCTTCCCAACTCCCCTTCAAGTAGCCTCAGATAGGCCTGACAGGCTGTGCGTGATCTTTTGACGGCATGTTCCCGTCAAAATAAAACGACATGGAAAAGAGCATCTGCCGAATTCCGTAAACTTTCCTCGGAGAAGAAGAGAAAGCTAGACCCAATTAGTCAACACTATCAACCGAAACACCCTATCGACCATGTGTGGGAGAAAACGGACATATCAAGAGGCGCCCCAAGCAGCCTATCCACATTCATACAGACGCAGGTGTCATTTTATTCATCTTATGCAGACTTAGCGCCCAAGCTTGCACAGACTTTAGCCAGATGTCCCAATCAATCAACGGCACGGCTAATTTTCAACAGGAAAAGACCTTAAGAGAAAGGAAACATATTGACTTCACTTCCACACCCGAAGAATTCTACAAGCCATTCTCAATCCATGAACTACAATATGCCGAAAGCAATACACGTGAAACCTCGCCCAGGCCGGACCTGGTGCAAATCAATATGATCAAACATCTCCCTGAGGTGCCCTCAACAACCTCGTAAGTGATCAAAATAATGTATTCAGTCTTTTTTACCCGATTAGTGGCGGGCATCTATAATCATCTATGATACTCAAACCAGTAAAATGGCATAGTGACCCACGTAACTACCGCCCTCTTGCCCTTACCAGTGTCATATGCAAGACGATGGGAAGAATGATACACTCACGCCTTGTCGACTGCCTCGAAATGCACGCAGGCCTTTACAACGTCCTGTGCGGCGGCCACACAGAACGTCAGATCACCTCATACGTCTAGATTTAGACATTCGACCGGCATTCGTTCGAGGAGAACATGGGGCTTCTATTTTCTTTGACGTTGAAGAAGAATATGACACTACCTGGAAATACGGCATCATGAAAGATCCTATCGCAAGGGCCGTAGAGACATCTTACCCCGTTTCATTTACCTGTTCATACAGAATCTTACCTGTAGAGTCAAAGTTGGACAAACTCTGTCGCCATCCTACCCCCAGGAAATTGGCGTCTTGGGAGCATCGTAAATGTCAGTCTTTTATCCTCCTCCCTTACAATGGGATGCTGCTCTCTGCACCATACGTTGACGATTTACAGTATGTTTTTTACATTGTCCCCGGACTACACTTTAAAACCAGCCCTAACACTACACAACATAACTCTAGTATATAAAGACTCGATCAAATTTATGAGTGTTGTGTGGGACCCTAAACTCACAAGGTGACCTCCCATTACAGCTCTGCAGATCCTCAAAAAAACGCACGGTAACATCCTTGAAATTTAGTGCAGAAATAGACACCAGCATGACCCTGTAGAAAACAATAATATGCTCACGCATTAACTCAGTAACTGGTGTCTACAACTCTCCAGTCAAAACCACTCTGGAGCCCCTCTCAATAATTGCACACAACGCCATGCGCATCACAACCGGCGAGTCCCGTTCCCCTCTCATCAAATCCCTTAATGTTCTAGCCAACGAGCTTCCTCTTCGGCGAGACAAACTCGCGCTACAATACTATTTCAAGACTAGGAGCCTAATCAACAACCCAGTCATCAACCACATTACCAACGTTTCCGATGAACGCCCTTCTTGGGTCTAAGATAAATATATGACCGCCATTCTCCCTGCGCGTGAACAACTTACTGACCTCGGTGAACATCCACTCGCAAGGGTATTAAGCCTTAATTCTCATACCGAACTTTTCAAATCAACCCACCTATTGGATGATCAACCCACCGCCAGTTAACCTAGATCTGCAAATATATCCCACAGCTACTACACCAACTCACACGTATTGCCATGAATTTTCGAGACTACTAAATGAGGCCTAAATCAAATGAAATAGAGAGTACTAGCTGATCATTATCTCGATTGCCGTCACATACACACCGACGGCTCCAAGCCCTAAGACGGAGGGGAAGCTAATTTTTTTTGGATAAAAATGCCGCCCTATACGAAGCAATTTGAAAATCGAAAAGACGGTGGAAACGAAGGGATTCTCCCACTTGCAGTTTACTTCAGTACAGCAATAGGAGGGAGCACATATGTTGGGACATGTTTGGATGGTCGCATATAATCTATTAATTGTCGTAAAGACATTATCCATGTTTGAACGGGGGTGCAAATGTACCACAATTGGACGTACATAATAATCATTGTCAGTGATCTGCCTCTTCGTCTCGTGGAGCGAGGAACCGGAGACTTACTCGTACACTAACGTAGCAAAAGAATATTAGAAATAAAGCGTGCAACTATCTGAGTCAATGAATTTCGTGAGCTACGCTATTACGGCACAGCAGAGTTCTCTGAAATTACGGCACAGCGAAGTTCTCCGTCATTACGGCACAGCAGAGTTCTCTGCTATTACGGTACAGCAGAGTTCTCTGCTATTACGGCACAGCAGAGTTCTCCGCTATTACGGCACAGCAAAGTTCTCTGCTATTACGGCACAGCAGAGTTATCTGCCATGACGGCACAGCCGAGTTCTATGCTATTTCGGCACAGCAGAGTTCTCCGTCATAACGGCACAGCAGAGTTCTCCGTCATTACGGCACAGCAGAGTTTTCTGCTATTACGAGACATCAGAGTTCTCCGGCATTACGGCACAGCAGAGTTCTTCGTCATTACGGCGCAGCAGAGTTCTCTGCTATTACGGCACAGCAGAGTTCTCTGCTATTACGGCACAGCAGAGTTCTCTGTTATAACGGCACAGCAGAGTTGTCCGGCATTACGGCACAGCTGAGTTCTCCGGCACTGCGGCACAACAGAATGATTGTCGTCACGAAGCATCAGCGTGCTTATGGATTTTTCATATTGGTTTGACATTGTATTATTCATGATTGTTTACTTGTGAAATCAATAAAAGAATGCATATCGACAGTGTCCGATATGAAAGGAGGCCAATTGCCGTGAACTTATTGAACAACTCAGTTTATTTTTAATGAACATGGTACGGGTGACCGTTGATGTAAATACAAAACAGCTGTTCCCAGGAAACATACAGCAAAAATATATATGTTATTTTCCAACGCCGGTAAAAAATATTAGTTGCCAATTATCACTGTGAGTTGATTTGAGTTAAGCCTCATGTCCACCGGAGCCCCAACGTGAGTCATAACAGGCTCCCCGGTAGGGCTCGACGATCATGGATTCAAGTAAGCTCGCACGCCTCGGCATGCGTGAAAAACAACGTTTTCAAGGTTAGAACATTTTGAAAATTCAGTCGTGTCAGACACACGCTGGTGCGCACAAGAAGATTCTTTATACGAAACGGATCGCCGCTTTAAATCATATAGAACTTCAAGAGTAATATGTATGCACGCTAGTGCGCACAAGGAAGCATCGTCGAGATTAGTACAAGGTTTACTGCTACACGGGCAAAGTCAGCTTCGATAGCAACGCAACACAATGTTTACAGCTACGATAAATGAATAAAAAGACGAAACGGATCCTCGCCCCCAACCCCTCAGAGCCTCAGGATTTGTATGTAAGCAGGCCAGTGCGTACAGATGAATCGTCGAAATTGGTACAAGGTCTAAGGCTTCACGATCAGATAAACTTAAACCGCAACGCACCACAAGGCTTATAGTTACATGGTAAAGGTCAACCACAAAAATCACATACGGTCCGCGCACGCGCGAGCGAGCACGGACTGAAAAAACACTTATTCACAAAATGAGAAACACTAACTTTCGTAAAAAAAACACTAGCATTACTGTATTGAAATGTGGATCGTGAAGAGAAAAGAAAGGGCAGGTTCATCATGAGCTGAAAAACTGCTCAGATTGTTGACATAATACTTATTGTTTAGGAGATAGGATGGGGGGACAGAAGTCCCTCGGGTCCCAAAGGAGCCCGATAGGTCCCGGAGAGTAACCCAAGTCACCAGGGTCCCCGGAGCTCCCCGGGTCCCCCGAGCTCCCCGGGTCCCTAGAGTCCCCTCGTCTCAGCTCATCTGGGCTTGTCTAGACTCATTTCGGCCAGTCCCGACTCGTCGCGCCCAACTCGACTTATCCCGACATGTTTCGACTGATCTCGACGCACCTTGACCAGTCTTGACGCGGCTCCCCCCCCCTCTGCGTCGGTAATCTTGGAAACTGTATTAACTAGTTTTTCTATTCAAGCATTTTAGGATGGGAGCGGTGTGGATTACCACTGTGACTGAGCAAAATATGTACGCATATTTTGAAGTCATTGGAGTCATTTGCAGAGACGCACGTTACATATTTGTTATAAAGAGCCTAATCTCTGACCTCACGCGGTTATTTGTTACAGATCGGAAGTCGATTTAATTTCTAAATAAAACCAGTAGTCCATTAAAATAGACAGGCCGTAATAAGGACCATGCATTTGTTGCGAATCTGCAATTAAACGTGTGTTTATTAATTAGTCTATTTTTATGTAAGTTTTATCTAACCGATAGCCTTTCAGATTTTTTTTTCTTTTTTCTTCGAGATAGTTGAAAATCTTCATTTTTCAATTACCACTTTGGTTAAATGAACGTTTAGGAAACATTATAAACAATTGTCATGGCAACGGGTTGCGATGCTTGGCAGCTGCTTGTTCCAAGGCTCCAATTGACGTCAGAATTTAACATCCTCTGCCTGGTCCTCGACAGCTGTGTTCGCTTCATCTCAACACTCGCGTCCTCCATGGGCTCCAGTTGCATCCTGCCCTCGACCACTCCACTTGTAACGAGGACTCTCGTCTATAATTGACCAGAAGAGGAAGCGGGGCCTCGAAGTTGCAGGTTGGAAGGTTTTCGGTGACTGAGAACAAAAAACTTTGAGCCTCGGACCACGGAAAAGGGCAATGGAAAACGGGGATGTTTGATGGGGAAGCTTAGACACCAAATCACGGTGTGTACCGTCAAAAGCTCTACCGGGGCTGTGCTGAAGTACCTTCATAAGTTCTGGAGGCAATCAACTTTCTGAGGCTTAGTAATTGGCTGAGAATAAAAGAGCATTTTCATATTTCCGACGTCTAATGACTCATGGTAACAGAATGCTAGGTAATCCAGATTAGATTAGATTAGGTGTTTCATCTCCACTAGAGCTTAGACACGAGCGTTTGTGAGTTTGCGAGGGCAAGCTCGGTACACCGAACCATGCATTGTGTTACGCCGCCAAGCAGTGGTAATGAACGGAGAACAATGTACCTATGATGAACACACTTCATTGCAAAATTGTACTTTTTTGGTGAGCATGTATTATACACTGACTCATTCAGGGGATTCAAACAATCAAAGGCAAAGATGATGACAGAAAATTACGAACAATACTCATCGAGTAGCGTGTAATGAAATTTATGAACACTAATGAAGAAGCTCAAATGGAACATATCACCGTAAGATAACTTTTCCTCGTCTTTACACCATCACTTATAATTGTTTCGTCAATAGTCACCCCAAGCCCCGTTGATCTGATCGTGTGTTGTCATTGAAACTTTGTTTGTACTGCTTTACACATGTTACGGATGTCCATGCAGGTACATAACCCACTTATACTGCTTTACACATGTTACAGATTTCCATGCAGGTACGTACGCCGGAAAACCTTCCAATCTCTGAACTCAACAGAAACACTTCCCCCGCAATGAAGACTCAATGACCATCAGAGAACTCAGAGAGCTTAAGGACAGGATAAGTGTATTGAAATGATTCGATTACATTGTATGAAGAGGATATACACATTTACCATTGTAAAATTACCATTTGGTGATCGACAATACATCATGCGTGGCTGTCACGTGACCACGATCAGCTAAGCTGATTGTTTCTAAAACGGTTATTGGTGATTGTTACGAGGAGAAATAAAAATGAAATCTGTTGTCTATCTAACTGATCTGAATTTTTATGAGGAACATTTTATTTTTATCTTACTCACACTTTTCAGCCTTACGACATTAGATGCAAAATAGAACAACAGACCAAACAAATCAGTTTCGTTAGCCGTTGTTAACTGGTCTGGTAATAATTTCTTCCTTTGCCGACCATAAGGTAACCTTGGCCAATAGCCCAACGTTATCTTCCAACGCCAGCAATGTGCTCAGCAACTATATTATTGGTCTTCTTTCCAACAACCATCCCTGCCCGTCACTACCCCCCCCCCTTCCATGAGCCCTCAAGCTGTCCTGCGGTACGACGCGTCGTGCGTCTTCATTAACCGTCAAAATGTGCGCGTCCCACTCACTGCAAACACACGCAATCGGGCCGTCTGAGTAACTCATCCCAGTCAGATAGGCTTGAAAAGGTTTAGTTCTTGTGCGGTGGTGAACAAATGTACTCCCTTTAGGCAGCCTATTTTCGAGAGCCCTCATTTGAATGATGAGGCCTAAACGAATAATGATGGGGAATGAATGATGAGGCCTAAACGAATAATGAAGGTGAATTGGTTCTTCTTCATCATGTGGAGTGTCATTATGCAAGACAAGGACGAGGTCTTATGCATACTGCTACTTATAGTGGTTGCATCATTGTCGTATTAGGTGGAGGACGTGGATTGTATGCGAATTGTAATATATAGTGATTATATGGCCACACGCATCAAGTAGAGGACGCACGTCATATGAATATTTCTACATATAGTGGTTACATCATCGTAAAATAGATCATTTAAGGCACACAATATGATAGTTAAAACACTAATTAGATTAATGAGTTCATTGCTACATGAGTTTCGACGTTAGTGACGTTCGTCTTAGTAAGCTACTCCGTTGGGTGCAAAGTTTTTCAATTCTGTTAGGTCACCACTTCTTCACGGGCGTCCTTTTTTTAACATAAGTGAAGGATTCATGCGTAGTTCTCTAAGTAGGTCTTCGCTTCCTTGTTCCTTGACTACTGTACTGAAAAGCACAGACTAGTGGACTCAACAGAGTTATTTGCCTGCACCACCATCCAATATTCAGTGCTCCGAAGAAGCCGCTAGTTTCGCCAATTAGGTCAGATTAAACTAGATTAGTGAGACTATCTCCATCGGAGCTCCAACGCAAATCTCCGTGGGCACCCACACAGGGCGAGAAGATCATAGTCTGACAGGCTTGCACTCCAGTGGGTGTGGAAACGACGACTTTATCAAAATTAAAATTATCTAGACCTTCTTATTATGACACTTTGCACGGAGGTGCATACAGAAATGATATCCCAACAAAAGATATCACATCAATACGGAACTATCAATACCGATTTTAGTTTCTGTGCTCGTTTATTAATATACCAAAGAACATTGTGAGGTGGAAGAACCACCTCGCTTGAACTACCTTCAAATTTTCATTCTGCTCCGTATGTCCTTTTCTTCGACAAAAGCGATTAGCTTTTTCCGATAGGTGAGGTCAGTGAGAAGGCTTTGTAGAATGCAAAGGGGATGCAAAGAACATGATGGCGGATACTGTTCCATGTCTGAGTCCATCAGATGGTTGTGAGTTATACATGTGTGTCTTGTGCACAGGCGGTTTGATGAATATTTAGTTTCCTGTAGGAAAACTAGGTTCCCCCTTCCCCAACTGAGAGTTTGACTGGAAGCATTTTGTGTCAGCTTGTTGTCAAATATCGTTCCATCTAGAAGTTATGAGCTAGTTGATAATAGGAAACCATCTCGGTAGTGTTTGGTGATGAATAGTTTTTGATTTGATTTGAGCCTCATTTTCATCAGAGCCTCATAACGAGCCATCGTATGACACGATTATCGATTCTGATAAGTTTGCACACTCACGTGTGCGGAAAAATTGATCTCGTCAGGGCTTAATCAACGACATGCTTCGATTGTGGTATATTTTCATATTGGTGCGTGCAGGAACGGAATGTTAACGCGTATCTATGTTAGCGTATTGTTATCTCTGTGCGTTATGGTGTGGAGGGACCACCTCGCTTGCACATATGTTTGGGTTTTAGTCAACGTCGTAGAGTCCGGTGTGTTTTCCGAAACCGATAAGCTTTTTCAGGTAGGTTAGGTCAGTGAGTAAGCTTTGTAGGTTGCAGGAGGGATTAAATAAAACTCGTCGGGCAGCTGTGAGTGCGTTGCAATCCATCATCAAGTGTTTCACGGTGATAGTCATTTGGTGGCAACAGAGGCATAGTGGCGCGTCTGGTCCCTTGTCTACATCCATTAGGAGTCTTCAACGGACATCCGTGGGGTGAGGGTGTGTGGCATGTTCCTCCTATGCTTGATATATAAATAGGGAAAGGCACTTCATTTGCTGTGCTAAATATCATACACGACAAACGTTAAATCGACTGTTTTACAAATTTTGTTAAGCCCACTGGTGCCAACAAAGTGTGTGTCATATATACAACACAGTGTTTACGTGCTTGTGATAGACAAAAAGGCTCATTTAATTCCATCAGCGTAAGGGTGGGAAATTAGCTGCTTCATCACCTGGCAAAAAGTGAAAGTACGATCACTGACTTGCAAAACAAAGCACGACGAAGCAATAGCCTCTCATGAATATCTATACGGACGGATTGCAGAGTTCAGAGAATTCCGTGGATCACAATTAAATGGGGTGACGCGACTCCAGAGCATTGAAGAAGACTGTGGTGTGACACGGAATAGAGTTGATATACTCGACAACAAAAGTCGCAGCAAAAACATCAGGATAATTACCCTTAAAGAAAGCGATGGTGAAAATGTTGAGCAATTGCGAGTTAATGCGGACAAAATTATCAAGCACACTGGGGCACAGTGCAGCTCCATTAACGCTTTCCGAGTTGGTGAGCGGCGTCACACAACCAGAGGGTCCGGTCCCATACGGCCCCGCCCCACTATTGCTACATTGAATTCAGAACAGGGCCGAAACAACGTTCTGAGATCAGCCCACAAACTTAAATATCTGCAATAAAGGATCTAAGCCCAGGTTGGTGTTTGTCATATAACCTCCCTTGAAAGACAGGCAAATAGATGAGTTCAGGAAGCTGAAAACTCAATATCAGACGGTGTATTTTGAGGGTCCTAAACTTAGATTTAAGGGACGCAAACAACCTCAATAGCATCAACAAAGATCTAGTCAATCTCATCCACAAAATCAAATAAAGCTGCAGTCAAGTGAGGATTTTCCAGCCCTTCAACATCAGCAACAGAGTCCTAAACGCAACCAGAGTGCTGACCTGAACAAGAACACACAGAGCAGCTACAGTGGCAGTAACTCAGATGGCAACACTACCAACAATGCAAGCGATCTGCACCTAAACATCAGTTTCCTGTGCGTCAATTCACCAACCAGCATTCAAACTCAAACAATCAAAAACTGGCGCCAAATTCTAAACAAGTGGACCAACAACATCAAAACGTGGACCACAAGTCCAATCATCAGCGGTCGTTGTGGGAGAGGCACCTCCTGAGTTGGGTAACCAGCTGATGAACAGCGGAGCCAAGTCGGCCAAAGGGAAATGGGCCAGTGGCGAAGTATGTCCCCTCGACAACCGGCTACCGCAATCTTCAACAGTCGAAAGTGGAGATAAGGAAAAGAGCGACCACAACCTCTCGGGACGGCCATCGCCATCACGACTGATCAGTGACGATTGTACAAATCAATTTGTCAATAAGCCCCGACACAGTTCACGTGTAAATACCCAAACACACGTGAATGGAGAAGAGGAGTTAAGACTCATCCAGTCCCGAGCAGCTTCATTTTGTCTAAAGCAGTTATTAGTAATGACAGTATTGATGATTATTAAACAAATTTTCATTGGTGTGAAGCTTACATCTATTAATTTTAATCATTTTAGATCTAGAATATCCTTCATCCAATCCAACTCTTGCATTGAGTGTCATGCTCGACTTGTTGTAATTGCACAAAAAAATAGCATACGGCATGATATCGCACTTCCTGTATTCGAATTTAATTATAGAAAACATCATCAACAACTTCATCTCTGCCGACATTCTCCATTAGATGTCATCAAATATTGTAAATTAGTGTGTGTTCTAGAACATTGTATTTTTCTCGTGTCAGGATATGATTGTAACAAATATTAAAAACAGCATATTTGTAACAGAAACAAGCAGCCCCCCGAACTTCTCTATTAACAGCTCAAAACTCTAAATGGAGGAAGAAGTAAACAATATTGATTTCTTTGGTCGAAATTGAAAATAATTTCAACTATGTTCTCCACAAAATTGATCCAGATTTACAAATGAGAATGAATATTCCGGAGTGTCAAACAATTCCTGGTGATGAGCTCCCTCGCCATACACTTTCATCAAGAAATAATTTCACCTGCATGGCATTAAATGTAGCAAGTTTGAAAGAAAACTTTCTTAGCCTTCAAATCAATATAACAGACCATTTTGCACTTACTGTGCTAGGGTTCTGTGAAACCAAATTGACAAATGAATTACAGGACTTATCTAACTTATCAGGTTAGAATTTGTATACAAAGAATAATACGAGTAATAAGGGAGGAGTTTGTTTATTTATAAATAGCAGGCGAACTGTTGTACCGTGACCTGAACTCTCTTTCAGCAGGCCAGAATATGTGCATATGTTAATATGTCATGCTAACTATGCAGTTAGTTTCAAATTGGTGTCATCGCACGCCAAGCAATGTGTGAGTAATGTAATAGACAACCTCATGTCAGACATTGTCTGCTCTCAAGCTTTTTAGTAAATGACCGTTGAAACAGTAAATAGTCATGATAAAGTAAACGTCGGTGATCAGACGTACTCTGCTTATTTTTCTTGAAATTATTGGTCCAATGTAATGCTTGCATCTGTCGCGACAGATTGAAAAGTGGATCGTAGAGGATTTTCTTCAACAAAATCCATCGGTTGGTCCTTACTCCTTGACCCTAGTTATAAGTTAATATTAAATTCACCTAAGTAGCAAATGCTGTCTTCAGAACAGCTCACGCTGACGATGACTTGGTACGTATCATGTGTATTCTGATATTTCTATTGTTTTGTCAACATGTCATTATACCTGAATAAATTGTTAATCCTTAAATCCTTTGGTGGTTGGGAGTCATTCACGTGTGTCCCGTGCATAAGCGGTTGATGAACACTTGGTCTTTTCTGTAGGAAAACAAAGTCTCCCATTCTCCAACCGAGGGTTTGACGGTAACCATTTTTTGTCCACTCTGTTGACACGTATCATTGCATCGGGATATTATATGAGGTGTGATGATAGGGAACCAGTCCCGGTAATGTATTGCGATTAATTGTTCTTGATGGGTAGACGCCAGTTTAGCGTGTGATACGAGAGCTCATTTACCCTTATTCCTGCATGACCAGGGATCCAGCAGAATTCGACCGCTTGGCCTATCTCGGACATTGTAAAGAATTACAGATGTATTTTACGTAGAGCTGGATGTGTGCAGTGCAAGTTTCAAGCTGAGTGAGGGCACTTAGACTGTCTGAGAGGATGACGTACTTGGGGATGCGACGAGTCTAAAGCCATCAGTGTATATATGGCAAAGGGTCTGGACATTGTTCCTCGAGAAGTCTCGGCAGCATATATTGAGTGGACTAGTTGCTTGAATGTTTCCTAAATACAACATCTAGGTTGACTAGCGGTGGGCTGATCATTCAAGTAGGTGTGCTGATTCAAAGAATTCGGTAAGAATGAAGTCCTGATAGCCTCCCGAGTGACATTTAATGGGATCATTCGGTTGTCCACGCATAGGAAAAATGGCACGCAGATATTTCTTTTCCAGCAGAGGAGCGTTGTGCAGAAATATTAATGCTATGGTTACAGGCTGCAGAGGAAGCGAAAACTCACTAGCTAGTACGTTTCAATGATTCGATGGGAGTGGACCGGAAAGCGCTGGATGTGATGTTCATAGTGTTGTGTGCGATGATCGAGAAGTTAGAGTTGGAGGTTCGTTTTCTGATTAATGGTAAACGACGGCTGCTTAGTCAATGCGTGAACGAACTAATATTACGTACCACATCATGCTTGTGTTCAGAGCGTCACCAAATATCAAGGATGTTACTGTAAAAATAATTCTCGCAAACCTCGACAGCGGGTCAGCAGGGCTGCAATTTGAGGTCGCCACGTGAGCTAAGAGTCCTACACAAAATCCAGAAATTAAACGGAGTCTTCGTATATTAGAGGTGTGTTGGCAGCGTTAGACCAGGTTTTAGGTGTAGTCCGGCAAAGAGAGAACGTGCAAGCTGGCAAAAAATTGGATCAGTAAAAGGAATGTGAATTCTGAAGTTGGTATGAAGACTTCTATATTTTATGTTGAATTTATTAAAGGCAAGGGTGTTTGTAGCTGATTTGAAAATCTATTCCACGTCTAGTGCTGAGAGCAGTTTTCCTTCACGGGCAGGACACTCTCCTGGGGTATGCCGATTTCCAGGAGATAAAATAGCGACAGAGTTTTGTCGACCATGACCTCAAAGGTGCGGTTCAGGTGTAATTGATAGATGAAGCGTAGTAGGGGGCCTTTCGGATCCGTGCGGTGAAGATCTTTCATGATTCCGTATTTCCAGGCAGCGTCTTATACTTTTCAAAAGTCAATAAAAAAATGGAAACCATTGTACCTCTTGGACGAAAGCTTGTCGAATGTCTGATTTCAGTCATACGATATGGTCTGTAATGGAGTAGCTTAGGCGGCCGTCGCACTGGATGTTGTCGAGGCCAGCATGATCTTGATGTAGTCAACAAGGCTTGATACCATTTTTCCCACCGTCTTGCAGAGGTTGCTCGTAAGAGCAATAGGGCGGAAGTTACGGTGGTCCCTAGGGAATTGTCCAAATCAGCTCATTCGACTCAAACCACGTTTTAGTCAGTGTAACCAACGTGTGGTTACACGTCACTCATTGACGAGAGACTGATCACAAAAAAAAATCGTATCTCCCAGAGTCGAGAAATGTATGGTAAGTAACTATATAGCTACAGCATTAGCAGCTCCTTATCTCTTTTTGAAAGAGAAAATTACGAGTGTATAATGACTTGTCGTCGAACAATTCTTTCACGAAGCAGTGGACGCGTAAGTGCGTTTGTCTAGTTGTAGGTAAAATACCAGACGGACCAATTACGCAGCTGTCAATAATAACAACAGAGATGCATTCGCCAGCAAAATTGAAACTTTTTGCATGAAAGAAGACTGTATGCAAAGTCCGCCATCGCATTTGACTAACGGTGATATTTGTCCTAAAGTTCAGAAAGTGAGAATGCAAATTCAGAAAAATAATTCAATCAAGAGTAGGTAGTTACATTTCTAATGCGCATCCCGAATCCAAGGAATATAAAAACAAACAAAATACGTAGGATCAAGTTTATGAAAATTGGTAGAAAACATTACACGTTGGATAAAAATATAGCTCAGTACAAAAAACAGCTCACAATAGAAAAATACACTCTGTTGGCGAGGCATGCAATCTATTGGACCAACAATGGACCAAATGGTAATAGATTTGTTCAAAATTGGACAGGTGAACTGGCCGGCGCACAATCCGCTCAACACAAAACTAGCCACTGACTAACAACGACTGAATAACAACTGAATTACAGAATAATAGCAGCTAATAAATATTCATAGAAGATTAAAAAATTCATAAAAATACGTAACTATAATTCTCTACTATCACTTAATTTCATTGGTGATCGTAGAATAGAGTTGACTTCTCGTGATCTTTTCAGATATGTAATCAACCTAAGTCTTAAAAGAGTTGAACGATGTTAATCAAGTAAACACTTCCTTTCCGTGAAATTAAAACTTCAACAAATTATCTTCCGTAACTTTACCTGAAATAACAGTAAAATAATTGTTCCAAATAATGATGGGCAACTGAAACAAAATGGCTGATCATTACAAAAAGTAGGTCGACTTATACTAGCTAGTTGACAATCAGCGAAATCCATCAATAAACTAAACAACGAACGAATAACCAGCATTAATTAATAAATCACAGCACCATTGGAACGTCAGTGAAAAATTTAACATAACCTCATCACCGTTGGAATGGACAGTTTTCACATAAGGCACTCAGGTCAAGATTAAGAGGCACATTTCCACTGGAGTAAGATTAGATTTAGTGACGAGGCTTTCTAGCGCGCTGGAGCTATCGTCCTTCTGGCGCCGAACGTCAAACCAGCAATAGTGCAGCATCAAGTAGGTATTTTTTTCTTTTTTTAATGTAGTGATACGTCTCCAAGTCCATGTCATGTGAGGGTGCCCCAGGAGGTACAGGAACTCCTGAAGTGTTGAGGCCATATGGTCCCAGCACTCCCCAGGTGGTAGTAAGGAGGATTAACAAACTACCTACCCTGCTTCTGAGCCACAAGGATTCGCAGTAGTCCTTAAGGTGCAGGGGCTACGCGGCCCAACACCTGCTGAGGGGGAAGATGAAGAAGAGTCGGAAAACGCGAATCCCATGCATGAAATCTACACTAGGTGAG
The DNA here is from genome assembly GCA_016164225.1 of Gammarus roeselii. Classification (NCBI taxonomy): domain Eukaryota; kingdom Metazoa; phylum Arthropoda; class Malacostraca; order Amphipoda; family Gammaridae; genus Gammarus; species Gammarus roeselii. The sequence goes on along the minus strand of SDVV010003235.1, from coordinate 6,907 downwards.
GGGAATTTAACGCATGCGAACAGCAAGAATGGAAAGACGAGTAGGAGTTGTAGGAAAAAGTTGCATGAAGGAGTGCAATTGGGCTGTTTATAGCCAACCGAAAGGAGAGTAGTTAATACCATTGTGTGCGAGTCTGTGTGTGTATCTGTAAGCGCGTGCGTGCGTGCGTGTGCAACCACTATTGGGAGAGTTGTTAAGAAAAAGTTGGAGATAATTTAAAGGGATATTTAACCTAACATAAGATGCAAATGAGGTAAATGATGGGTGAAGAAAAGGGGAGTCCAAAGGGAAATAAGGGTGTTCACCCTCCCCCCCCCGGTCAGGCGGTGACTGCCTGCGGCCCGTGAGCCTAACAGATGACCAAAGGGGGAGCTCTGAAGTAAGGCTTCTCCAGAGAGAGCAAGCTTCATCGACTCTGATCGGCACGTATTCCAGAACATGGGGAAACAACTTTCAAAATCAGTGCAAAAATCCAATAGTGGTTAGTAAGCACGCTAGCGCGTACGGGAATAGTCAATTAATAACGAGGAACAAGAATTCCCAAGTAGCTTCCTAATGAGGACTGTTTTTGTGCGCTCGTCGATCAACGTACCATAGCCAAAGATGATGCGGATGCTCATTGTCTAGCACGATCAAGGGACGCGCCGGTTGTGATGCGCACAGCGTTGTTTGCGATGATCGAGAGGAGTCCGAGTGTTTTTTTTGGCAACATAATTATAAACGACAGCTTCATAGTCAAGGCGTGAACGTCATGTGTTCTACAACATTATGCTGCATTTCATATATATATCCAATGATTTATGAAATGCATCGTTCCGCCGAGAAAACAATGACACTGTGTAAAGCTATGGTTATTCTGTTGGGCGACATAATAATACGGGATGATTGATGAAGATAACTCTGCATAGGGTCTGTGAGACGGTCTCGCAATACAAGTGAGCTTCTCAATGTAGCGGCATCATCTACAGTAATAATAAATAGCTATTCAATTTTGATTCTTCGTTATTATATCACACTCCAGCCGTACTAGAAGCTAAACGATAAACTTCAACGACTCTTCAGATGCTCATCAATTTGTTTAGCAGTGACATCGCTTTCTTCAAATACTGCCAATAAAATATTAAATAAACATAAAATGCCGCGTAATCACGAACAACAGCGATCAATAAAATCTGAAGCTATTGTAAAATCGGGAAACTTAATATCCAAATTACCTACTCATCTGCTGTCATATGATAGGGCATTTCTTTCTCTGCGTCATCAGCTAAAACGTCAAAACCCGCTAGTTTGCATGGTCAATGCCATTTGGCCTCTTGCTTTCAAGAGGAATCACATCACACAGCATGTACACTCTGGCATATTGATCATCAGCATACAAATAAACAACCCTCACGGCAAAAACTTAGGAAACCATGGACAACTGATCAACTACGAAAAAAAAAGATGCTCCTAATCAAATTAAGGGTTTATCCAGCGCTTGTCAAAAGCTCTGCAACAATCCGCAAATGCATGACCATCAAGGCAATGAACTCGCACGCTCTGAAGTAAATTAACTACTAGATATCAAACAAATTAACTATGTTTCCAGTGCTTAGACTTACTCGAGATGGGTGAAGCAATCCCATCTTCTTCACCATAAGTTGATCTCAACTGCTGCTAATGAATACAGTGATTAGCCAAAATATGACAAGAAACGATAACCACCGAAGCTACATCAGCGCAGAGCAAATCTTGTTCATTAACGTAGCTGCACTTCTTGTTTTGCATGAGGCCAAACGCTCACTTTGCTGCAGCCCGGGTCTCCCGTCCAAATGGCTTTTTTCTCGTCACCACTGCGGCTTCGAACGTACCTTAGGAACCTCGCTTGTCTCCCCTCCCGTATGACTCTAGTACATTAAAAAGCCTAGGCACTCTAATAAAATCTTGTCTTCCCGTAGCTGCGTGAGGAACAAAGTCACTTCTCTCACAGTAACAGAGCTCAAAAGGAAACTTAAGAAGCTTAGTCAACAACTCAATGGAATCAACTGGTAGCTATTTCTCGATTTCTCTCAGATAATTATAGAAGAACACCCTTCAAAAGTAAGTAATTAGAACGTCAAAACAAAAACATTTTACTCGGCTAAGAGTTTTTTACTAATTTCCATGAGGTGGCTCTGATCCAATATTTGATCGGGCTGTTCTATCTGTAGAACCACGTGCTCACCCCCAATCGTCACTATTAGACCTGTCGTAGCCACTTCCGCCACATCTCTCACCAGTCCACTCTCAAGCAATGCATTATCAAGCTCGTGGCATGAAGCGCTCTTACCAACAGTCTGATCAGCACAAACGAGACCTTTGTTCGAAGCTGTGTTCAACCCTTTACAGGCCTCTGCTTTAAGAAATGCATAGAGATAGCCCCCACCACCCGCTCCGGCTAGAGAAGCACCGCTAATGCAAGGTTCCAAAGCGGCTAACAACTCTGTGACCTTCTGGGGCTCCGAACCAGGGGCTACGGTTTTCTTGAGGGACCAATACGTAGAGACGCATCCGGAAAGGTCATCCAAGTCTTGATTGATTACTGCACCCGCGGCTGCGAGTGCGCAGCCAATCAGCTCACGGAAGGTGCAGTGAAGACGAGCGTCACCGGAATACCATGACCTGACGACACTCTGAAGGAGGTTCTTTGCCAAGCGAACTTGCCCGGTGTAAAGCAGCAACAGTCTTTGATTGAATTGTCTCAGCATTTCGGGAGAGAGACCGAGTCCAAACGCATCCACTCGCACTGGAAGTTTTCCGTAACTGACTCCAAGTTTGACGCCGCCAAACAAGCCGCCCACTTGATCCTGCCAGCCTCCCGCTGTAGTCATACACTGCTCGAGACCCAGAGTGGCGTGGATCAGAGCAGAGGTGGATATGTCCTTTTGACATGTAAGGACCGCCAAAACAGCAAGTAAGGCACCAGCAACAAGACTACTGCCGCCCAATCCAGAACCGGGAGGAAGCTTGGAAATGATCTCAAGTTCCAGCCACCCACCGCCATATTTCCGAAGCTGCTGGTCAAGGTCTTCGTCACTCGATAAATCTACGATGCCGCAATAGACGAGCGCAGCCTTGATCAAAGCTCCAGGACTGAGTGGGTTGTTGTAGTCCTCAAACTGCTTTAAACTGGTCCAGTGAAGCTGCAGCACTTGATCCTCATTCTCGCCCGACCGTCGACCAGAACACTCGCCTTCATCCTTCTCAGCAACACCCATGGTAGAATCCCTACTTACACTACCACGTGGAACCTCACTCTTTTTTCTACTCGCCTCCTCTCGACAACCCGCCTCCGTGCACAATATCTTGCTCTGTTGCGTAGTTTCGTGATCAGGCTGAGTTTCTCGAGCGGTGCTCTTGGTGACCCTGGACCCAGCGCTGCGCAAGAGGCAGGTCACTCCGGAGTGGTAGCGGCCAGCGCCGCTATCCGGGCGCTCCACACCGACGCAAGCGGCTCCCATGGAATCATCACTGCCTTTGTCGTCGCTGCTGGGATTGATGAGTGTTGGAGCTCGCACACACGGTCTCCCGCACTGGCTGGTTTCGTTCCAGCGACCACGGATGGTGATGGGAAACACTCCGTTCACCTGATAGCAATAAATTCCAAGAAACAGGCAGTGCTAAAAAAAAATCAAAGCGTTTATCAAAATTCTTCTAATTGTTATATCGAAAAAGAATGAACTACAAAAATGCTTACTGTTATTAAAAAAAGCTTAGCTTGCATCATTTGAAAGTTAGGTGTCAGATGAGGACCCAACTCAGTTTCTTTATCTTGTAGCTACAATACATTGAGCTAAACTGAAGCCGCTGCCAGCTGGTACATGAACCAACCAACAAGCCCCTCCACAGAAGGACAGTCTAGACGTTCAAGATTGGATTAGAGTGACTGGGATTTCTTGCGCAGTAGAATCCGTGTCTTTCTAGCACCAAATGTTCTAAACCTACATGCTAAGGGACCCTTCTTCACCTTGATAGCCACGTTAAGGACGGCACCCCCAAGCTCGTAACAGATGGGGGGCGTGTCCGTCCAGCCCCCAGCCAGGTCAAGGCGACCTGGACAGCGCCCTTCCACCCACACACCCGCAGCAGGAGGTATGGCTCCGTGCAGGGAAGACGGGCAGAGGGTGGCTGTGAGCGGTTGAACGCTCTGGAGGACCTGCGAGCAGACATTGATGCGGTGTTCATTGGCCAAATTCAAGATAAAAACTGGCGCATTTCGCAATACCTTAGATTAAAGTGACAGGGTCTCTAGCTCGTAGGAGTAAATATCCTTATGCCAGCGAACGTGCTTTGAGCAATAGGAGGAGATGAAGAACGGTAACAGAAAAAGAAGCATCTGAGTTCCTGACAGTTGAAACTGACCGTTTTGAATGAAGGCATCACACTTTGGTTAGAGGGCACATGATGCCAGCACGCCCCAGGCGGCAGCAAGGAGGATTAAAACTCAACCTACCATGATCCAGAACCCCAAGGATTCGCAGTCGTCTTTAAAGTGCCGGGGGCAATGCACCCTTACACATGCTGAGAGAAAAGATGAAGAAGAGGCAGGAAACGGGGATCCAATGCATGAGATCTACACTCAGTGTACGAAATCTTACGCATCAGAACAGCAAGAAAGAAAAAAATAAAAAGGCTACATGAAAGAAAAAGCGAAACTTGCCGGTAACAAGAGTACAACAGCAATGGGTACAGGTTGGGCGCCGTCGATACTGACCTGCCGTGCAATGAGCAGGTGCACCGCGCGCTGGTAGTGCCGCGCAGCTCTGATAATTGTGGCCGGAGAGCTGAAGCTGCTGCCATCTAACGATGTCTTGTTGCACAGTTCTTGACACGCTAAGTACAGTGAAGCGACGCCTCGCTTCAAACTACCACTCTGCAAATGTGGCAAGAGGTAATGATCAGTAAAAGATTTATTGGATGTACTCAAAGAATAATTCGAAAATCTTGAGGGCCTCAGATTGAAATTCAAGTACTTTTTAGCACTGAGGATGGATGGCTCTTCCACAGAAATAGCTTACGACGTGACAAAGGCCACGTTCAAAAGAAATTTCAAGCAATATTCTAGTAGATAGATTACAATAGTGATTAGGCAGGTCCTCAGCGTTGCAAATTGTATCATAGGCGATCTTCAATTCTCTTCCCATGATTGATAAACTTTCCCCGTCCATTGACTAACCTTGAGCTGTTGGAAGGCCACATCAAAGAGACTGTTACCGGCGGGTCCTGTCCTGATGTTGCCCTGCCAACCCGCGAACGCTGACAGCACGTCAGCAGCCACTGCCAGAAGGCGGGTGCTGGCCGTCTCAGCCTTACCAGACCAGCTCTCGCCTGACATAAGACAAGAACACATCAAAGGGCTAGCTTGCATTCCTGTTATATTTTCAAACGTTTCTCTACCACTGAGCAAACAAATAGGAAATACTTGAGCCGCCTTTACCTCCAAGTTTAAAGCCCGAAAACAAAGAGAATAGGTCAAATCGGGATAATTGATCATATAGGAAAAACAGTTTCTTGTTGTATTTTTTGGGGTGAAGAGTCGTTGAGGTATCATCGGGGGTGGAGGTAGCGGCACTTGCACTGGTCATGCTATTTTTTTTTGTTAGTAAGTTCTCGAAGAATTCATCAAGTTGTATGGTTATAGTTGCGACACACACCGTTTTGCGAGAGGTTCATCGACTTGACTGGATGCTGCAAAGCAGTTCTCAGTTTCTTGCTCGGGAAAGACAGTGGCTCTGCTTCGGGTATTTATGCATCTCATGCCTTTACTCTAGCCAAGGTGCGGCCATCCAGCAGTGGAAAATCCCTGGAGAAGTCTGCATTCTGTGGTGCGGGAACCATTGTTTTAAGAGCCCTGGAGGGGTTGCCAACCCTTCTCCGCTTTTGTTGCCCATCATTGGACTCACGGTCTTCACCTGGAGTCTTGGAGACAGACTGTAGAATCTTCCTTTTTCAAAGGCTCTTTTACTATAGTTATATCCTACATATATTTATTTGAATACCTGACTTAATTTTCCTTTTATGATAGCTTTCTTTATTATATAGACTCCTTTAAACATTTCAATACATAACTTAAGGCTAGAAATGATAATAACTTTTGTTTGATTTGATTTGGGCCTCATTTCCACCAGAGCCTCAACGTGAGTCATAATAGGCTCCCCCGTAGGGTTCGATGATCATTGATTCCAATAGGCTCGCACGCCTAGGAGTGCGAGGAAGATACAAAACAACGCTTTTAACGTTAGAAAGAAAGTGAAAATTTTAGCAATGTCAGACGCACGCTGGTGCGCAAAAGAAAAAACGCTTACACGAAACGGACCTCCGCTTCCAATCCTTTTGAACTTGAAGAGTATATATACGCACCCTAGTGCGTACAGGTAGCATCAAGATTAGTACAAGGTCAGTAGCTGCACGGGCAAATTCAGCTCCGACAGCAACGCAACGCAATATTTACAGCTACGCGGTTTGGTTGTTAAAGTACAATTTATTCATTTAGGTAAGATAAGGACTCAGATGAACCGAAACGAATCCTCGCCTCCAACCCCTCAGAACCTCTTATATATGTCCATACGCCAGTGCGCACAGATAGCATCGTCAAAATTAGCACAAGGTTCACGGCTACTCGGACTAAGAAAGCTCCGACAGCAACGCAACACAATGTTTCCAGCTACGTGGTCTATTTGATTTCAAGTACAATTTACTTAGTCAGGCAAGATAAAGACTCAGACAAAACGAATCCCCGCCTCCAACCACTCAGAAAACCAAGAATTGGTACAAGGTCTATGGCTTCACGGATTAGATTGACTCCAACCGCAACGCGTCACAAGGTTTTATAGCTGCGCAATCAAGGTAAACCCAAGAAACTGCGTATGGTCCGTGCACGCGCAGCGAG
>SDVV010003234.1:0-21664 GCA_016164225.1 Gammarus roeselii | reverse complement strand
TGCACTGCACTGCACTGCACTGCACTGCACTGCACTGCACTGCACTGCACTGCACTGCACTGCACTGCACTGCACTCGTCACTGCACTGCACTCGTCATTGCACTTCACACGTAATTCCAAACAGTGTTGACCTCGTGAACGTCTGACTCGTATCTGCGCATAATTGGTCAATGTCAATAAGTGCTCTGCAGACAGTGAACGTGTGTTTCAGACCGTAATTTTAGGACACCACAGTCATGTGTTGGACAGTTTTAGAAAAGTATTTGATCGAGGTTATTTGTTTATCCAGTACTTTTGTTATGTTGTTGTGTTTGGCATTGCAGCGACACAATCCCCCGTCTGGAGCGGAAGCAAAAGAAGAGACTGGAAAGGACCCGCAGGCAGATAGATTACTCAACCTTATTCCAAGAAATTCCCTTCCGTACTCACAATCCAATTAGCAGTCTGTTAGGTTGCGGTGATTGCAACACGCGTGTTTTAATCTGTTCAGCGGTCATTGTAACCCAGCGGTCTGGAATAATTATTTGGTCACTGTTTTGATTAGAGAAAGTTTGTTACATTCATGTAGGCTAGCATACGTCAACAGTGCAGCGTCGAGAGAGAAAATGTTTTTGGACAGTTAAACCAGAAATTCGACATGTACGATGTTCAAATTCAAGTCCCGTAAATATTATTCTGTCACTATTTCTTAACCTTGTCGTTCTGAAGCAGAGGCAAGCTGGCTTTTCCTGTCAGTTGCATAATAATTCTTTTAAATTTTACTACTGTGCATTTCCCAAATAGTACACAGTTTAAATTCGATACTACGGGTGCGCTCGTTCACGATTACCGCCTTCTGTGACCCGAAACGTCTTTCAAATCTACCTTTCCTGGGTGGCCAGCGATTAGACAGCGATCTTTCGTTATGTTAGACAGATGGCAGGTCGGCAGTGACGGGCGCGTCATGTGTGCTATTTGGCAGGTGGCCGACTGTGTACTTGGCTACCCATGACTGGAAATGCATCAATGACTCTTCGAAAATTCGCCAATCGTGCTTGAGAGTGCAACCAGGAATAACTCAATGACATCGACGCTTTTCCGAATAGAATCTCTTGAGTTGGAGTCATATTTGACTCAAAAAAGCATCCAAACACTAGACACATCAACGACATTTAGGTATTATTCAGCGCTTCTCAGGTTGGCCCTAACACAAACCTCGCACAGTCTGCGCCGGACTTCGCTGGCGGAAAAGAAAGAAGACACATGTCTCACGTCGTACGAAGACAGATTGCTTGGGACTGTAATCAGACCTGCGAGCTGTCATTAACTTACAGCTTTGAGGAGAGGACATTACAGATTAATATTGCAAGCCGCCTGTGCACAAATATTTGACTAGAACACCGGTCCAGAAACTTTCGTGAGGAAATCCGGGTCATTTACGCTATTGATTCAAGGTGGGGTCACTCACCCGTCAGAGGACCAGCGTGGAGATCTGGACTCTGAAGTTCGCAGTCCAGCATCGAAGGGAGTGCGCTCAACCTTGTCCAGGTCATCGCCTGAACCGAGCTAACGATGCTGCCTCAGCGAACGGTATCTGCAATAAACGGTGGTGAAGGAGAAAAACTAAATAAAACTAAAAATGTTGATCTTACAATCAACGATTAAATGCTTTATCAGATGCTCCGTACATACAATTATATTGTGACAACGATTCGCAATGACATATGGAGAAAACCAAAAAATAATGTCAAGCTGACTTAGTCATTGCTTCTTGACTGTGTTGTATCATACTACATGATAACCTATGATAGGTCATTTAGAAAAAAGTCGCACAATACAACTAGTGATCGTTTTGTCCTGTCGGTGATGTCGCATTTTGAAAAACTCAAACCAAATTTGTTGGAAGACGAAAGCTTTAGGAATCTTTCAATAGTCTGCAAGCAGCGGGTGGATAACTTCTAATTTGCTGTCAGACAAACACGGGTCCAGCCACACAGTATAAATGTGATAATGCTAGTGCATGCCAGGCGTCATTCTAGCGACGAATTTGTGAAGTTCTTATGTCTGTCTAACCAGGCACCTTTATAGGAAACACCCATTGCAATGGCACCCTTGTAGTAACACCAACGTTAAAGGTATGTGTATGAGATACAGTGTTTCATGTATGCACCTGTCTTTATAGCCAACACTCTTCATTCATTGGCAAGGATGTCCAAAGGGTTGGTTAAAGCCGCATGAAAATGGCTTCGATGACGGCATAACAGTGAGTGGAAATAAATGTAAAATGAGAGGAAATGGATGCGTATCATTTAAAGTATAAAGAATTTGCATTATCTTTCTCGAGTTGTTCGAACACAAACACTGCTGTGATGTTACTGATGCTAAGATAGGCTCCATACAGTTCAGTGCCCCTTCTTTCCTTCCAGGGTCACAGTGTCTAATCAAGGACGGTCATCGGGGCCGATGCCCTTTGCCAACCAGGGCACTCTTCTCTTCAGCACTAACTGTATCATCTGTTGATACAGTGGCCATTGATGTACTACTCTATTCCAAAAGGCATATCAGGAGTAATTTACAGCCTACATATTTACCATAATAGTGAAGCACTGAACAAACAGTTCATTTGTGCTTTTTCTATTGTTAAAGGATTAGATCAGTGTTTTTTTAATACGAGGATGCTACTATAAGCGGTATGATGAACATTTCAGCGAACACGAATTATTTTCTTTATCCCATGAATATATCTGAAGAACTAAAGCGCTTGTTAGATACTTAGTCATATGAATGCGAGACAATAAATCTGAAACGTGGAAGTGCTTGATGGGGGTTAAGCCCTATGGATGCAAGACAATAGATCTAGAGCGCCTAAGGGCTTAGTGGGGGCTTAGCTCTTTGGGTGCAAGACAGATCTGAAGCGTGGAAACTCTTGATGGGGTCTTAGCCCAGTAAATGCAAAACAATAAATCTGAAGCGTGGAAAAGCTTGTTGGGGGCTTAGACCTGTGCATGCAAAACAATAGATCCGAAGCGTGGAAGTGCTTGGGGGATTTAGTCATATAAATCAAAAACATAAATCTGAGGCTTGGAAGTGCTTGTTGGGGGCTTAACCCTTTAAATGCAAGACAATAGATCTAAAGCATGGACGTGCTTAATGAGGGCATTGCCATATGAATGCAAGGCAATAGATCTGGAGCGTGGAATTGCACATTAGGGGCTTAGCCCTATGAAAGCCAAACAATTAATCTGAAGTGTGGAAGTGCTTCTTGGAGGTTAAGCTCTATGGATGCAAGACAATAGATCTGAAGCGTGGAAGGGCTTAGTGGGGGTTTACCCCTTTGGATGCAAGACAGATCTGAGACGTGGAAATTCTCTATTGGGACTAGCCCGATGAGCACAAAACAAAAGACCAGACTCTTGGAAGTGCTTGTTGGAAGTTTATCCATGTGAATATAAGATAATAGTTCTGAAAACGTGGACGTGCTAAATGGGGGCTCACACATATAACTGCAAGACAATAGGCCTGAAGCGTGGTAGAGTTTAGTAGCAGTTTTTCCTTGTGAAAACGAGACAAAAGTTCTGAATCGTGGAAGTGCTTGTTGGAGGTTTAGCCCTAATAATCTAAGGAATTAAATCTGAAGCGAAGTATTGCTAATTTGGGATTAACCCTTTGAATGCAAGACAATATATCTGAAGCATAAGTTGCTTGTTAGTGGCGTAACCCTATGGGAGGGAGACAAAAGACCTGAAGCGTGGAATGCATGTTAGGGATTCAGCCATATGAGAGCAAGACAATCGATCTGAAACGTGGAAGTGCTTGTATGAGGTTAAGCAGAATGAATGCAAGACAATAGATCTGAAGTGTTGAAGAGCTTATTGGGGGATTAGCCCAATAAATGCAAGACACCAAATCCTAAGCGTGGAACGTCTTGTTGAGGGTTTAGCCCTGTGAATGGAAGACAATAGATCTGAAACGTAGACGTTCTTGATTGGGGTTTAGCACTATGAATGCAAAACAATAGATCTGAAACGTAGAAGTTCTTGATTGGGGTTTAGCACTATGAATGCAAAACAATAGATCTGAAACGTAGAAGTTCTTGATTGGGGTTTAGCACTATGAATGCAAAACAATAGATCTGAAACGTGAAGTTCTTGTTGGGGGTTGAGCCCTATGAATGCATGACAATATAACTGAAACATGGACGTGCTTGTTGGGATTAAGACCTATGGATGCACGACAATAGATCTAAAGTGCTTAATGGGGGTTTAACGCAATGGATGTAAGACAATGATCGTGAACGTGCTTAATTAACCCAACGAATGCAAGCAATAGATCTGAAGCGTAGAAGTGTTTGTGGGGGGGGTTAGCCAAATGAATGCAAGACAATAGATCTGAAGCCTAGAAGGGCCTGTTGGGGGTTAAGCCCTATGAATGCAAGACTACACATCTGAAGCGAAGAAGGCTTGTCGGGGGTTTAGCCTTTGCAATGTAAGACATTAGATCTGAAGCGTGCAAGTCTTGTTGCGGGTTCAACGCTCTGAATGCAAGACAATTGATCTGAAGCGTGGAATCGTTTGTTGTGAGCTTAGATCTCGGAATGCAAGACAATAGATCTGACGCGTGGTTCTGAATCGTGGATCTGAACTGAATAAAAAAAATTCTCATGGACAGACGGCGCCGAGTTGTAGTTCACGGAGCTTCCTCTCCTTGGGGTAATGTTACAAGCAGCGGGCCTCAAGGATCCGTGTTTGGTCCGGTTCTCTTCATAATATTCATAAGCCATCTCGATAGGAAGGTGCTTTCTAACATTAGTAAGTTTGCAGACGATACTGAGATACGAGGATGAGTGCAAACAGAACTTGACTGTCAGCAGGCCCAGTTAGACTGGAACAAAATTGTGGACTTGTCGGTGAAGTGTCGAATAAAATGTAATATAGACAAATGAAAAGTTATGCACATAGGTCCTCATAATCTCAAGCACGAATTTTCAAATTCCGGAAATAAACTGATCCCTGCCACAGACGAGAGAGATTTAGGTGTCATTATTAGTGTAGACTTAAAAAGCAGTAAGCATTTTAATGATGCTGCCAAAAAGAGCCAACAAAATGAAATGTATGAAATCCCGCACTATCTCGTACAAAATCGGACACAGTATTCTTAAGTTATACAATGCATGTATTAAATCACATTAATGGGGGTTTAGCAAAGTGAATGCAAACCAATAAAACTGAAGCGCAGAAGTGCTTGCTGGGGGCTTAGACCTGTGGATGCAAGACAATAGATCTGAAACGGTACGTGCTTGCTAACAGCTTAACCCGATAGAAGCAAATCTATAGACCTGAAACGTGGAATGCATGTTAGGGATTTAGCCCTATAAGAGGAAGATAATAGATCTGAAGCGTGGTGTGCTTATTGGGAGTTTGGCCCAATGAACTCAAGACAATAGATCTGAAGCGTGAAAGAGCTCATTGGGGTTTAGCCCAATGGATTCTAGACAATAAATCGTTAGCGTGGAACGTCATGTTGAAGGTTTAGCCCTGTGAATGCAAGACAATAGATCTTAAGCGTGGAAGTGCTCGTTGGGGGCTCAGCCCAATGAATGCAGGTCAATATATATGAAGCATGGAAGTGCTTGCTGGTGGTTTAGCCCTATGAATGCAAGCCAATAGGTCTGAAACGTCGACATGCTTAATGGGGGTTAAGCTCTATGAATGCAAGACAATAGATCTCAAGCGTGGAAGTGCTTTTTTGGGGTTTATCCCTATGAAAGCCAGATAATAGATAGGACGCGTGGAAGTGCTCGTAGGAGGTTTAGCCCAGTAAAAGCAATAAACAAATCGTAATCGAGGAAAAGCATGCTTGGGGCTGAGCCCTATGAATGCAAGACAATATATCTGAAGAGTTGAAGTGCTTGTTGAGGGTTGAGCCCTATGAATGCCAGACAATAGATCTGAAGCGTAGATGCGCTGGATGGTAGGTAGCCCTCTACTTTTAAAAAATAGATCTGAAGCATGGAAGTGCTTGCTGGGGGCTTAGCCCAATGAATGCAAAATAATATTTCTGCAGGTTGGAAGGGCTCGATGGGGATTAGCCTTCCGAATTCAAGACAACTGATTTATAGTGAGGAAATGCTTGTTGAGGGTTTAGCCCTCGCAATACAAGACATTAGATCCATAACGTGGAAGTGCTTGTTAGGGGCTTAGCCCTATCAATGTAAGACAATAGAACGGAAGCGTGGAAGTGCCTGTTGTGTGTTTAGCCCAATGAATCCAAGACAATAGATATAAAGCGTGGAAGTGCTTGTTTGGGGTTTAGCAGAATGAATGCAAGGCACTAAATCTAAAGCGTGGAAAAACTTGTTTGAGGTTTAGCCCTTTGAATGCTAGACAATAGATCTGAAGCAATAAAGTGCTTGAGGAGGGCTTAGCCCTTTGAATGCAACAAAATTGATTTGAAGCGTGAAAGTGCTTGTTGGGGTTTTAGCCCAGGGAAAGCAAAATGATATATTTTAAACGAGGAAAAGCATGCATGGGGCTCAGCCCTATGAATGCAAGACAAAAGATCTGAACCGTGGAAGTGCTTTTTAGGGATTTAGCGCTATGAATGAAAGACAGTTGACCTGAAGCGTGGAAGTGCTGTTTGGGGGCTTATCCCTATCAATGCAAAACCACATATCTGGAGCGAGGAAGGGCTTGATGGAGCTTAGCCTTCGCAATCCAGACAATAGATCTGAAGCGTGGAATTTTTCGTTAAGGGCTTCGCTCTGTGAATGCAAGACAATAGATCTGAAGTGTTTATGTGCTTGTTGGGAGTTTAGCACTATTAATGTACAATAAATTGAAGCGTGAAAATGCTTCTTAGGGGTTTAACCCTGTGAATGCAGGACTGTGAGATTCGGTGTGGCTGTTTCTAGGAAAGTGCGTAGCATCTGGTTTCGTGTGTCATATACCGATGTTTGCGAAAAAAAATGTAAAGCTTGTAAAGATCCAACTGATACATAGACGGTTAGTTTATTTTACATCTTACCCAGTGCTTCGATCACTTCGTAAATTTAGAATCTGTTTCAATTTGTCAACTGTTTCGGGTACTGTACACAGTTTGGACTCGGTGCTCTGAGACCAGATGCCACCTCATCTGTAATTACTGCACATTTTCACGTCATAGTCTAGATAAGAATCACGAAATAATATTTAAATATGTTAGTAGCGGTGAATGTTTACCTTTAAGTGGGGATGAGTTTTCGCATAATATCCGAGATAGTGTGAAGTGAAGCTTAAATTTCTACGAAATTATATTGAGAATTTGTCACAATTGATTTCATCAATTGGCTATTAGTATAAAGCATAGTATGAACTTACAGTGAGTTGTAGCATTGGTACATTCGATTTATCGCGTACAAGGTTGGTACGGAAGAAATAGTGGTATAATAACCTTTTAATGAGAAACAATGTTGAGCATCGGCATGGAGGTGCTGCGCGGAGGGAAGGGTTGTCTTGTGCCTTCCTATAATATTGGTTTTATGGAATGGGCTGTGTACTGTCGCTCTGTGTGTTTCAGCTCCTCTCATTGCTCCTGTCTGCTGAGCGTAGCCTGAATACTCGCCCGCCTGACTCCTAGTCTTACCTCCGAGAGTGTGCTTGCAGGACTGTACTCCCCATCTGTTCAGAATAAAGTTCCACTCCTTAATGTGAGCGAAGTCAATTTGCTCTCAGCTGCTATCGAGTTCTTAACATCAGCAATAGATTATTACTTGTTATATGTATTATTTGTTTGGTGTTATGTTATATCAACTTGAGTTTCAGAATTAGATGTTGATAATTAACATTGTTGGAAACTGTGCATTATCTATTAAATTGTGCTGTTTGGGCTATATATTGGTTGTACGTGAAATGTGAATCGTATTATCACAGATCAAGATGACCTGCTTTTTGGCCATTTTACCACTTTGCATAGGTGTCATTCCCGAGCACTGCAGACCTGTGCTCTCGAGAGCTGCAACCCCCTGTGGGACCTGCAGCTCCGCCCAGGTTAACTAATTGTTTGAAATAATCTTGCGACCGTGCTAGTTACAGATCTTTCTCTGACGCCTAAGGTATTTTACTCATATAATCCCTGCTCTGGATGAAAAAATGAAAATATTCGAACGTAAACGAAATTAAACACCACATTTATAATTCAGCTACGATGAAAAAACATCTTGATGACTCAGAACCGCGTAAGTGGATATGACCAAGTAAACGTCGCGGGAATTTTGAATCACATCTCCATTATTAAGGACTAGCAACGCTCGGGGATAAACCGGAATAGAAAACCGTTTCTTTTGAGCACCACTTCATGATAATACGACGCATCCTAGTCGTTAATGATACCCGTAGATAAATCAAGTACGTAGTTGGGTAAGCATCATAATCTGCAGGTATCAGTCAGTGATTGGACGATGCACATCTGCCTTATAGATGGCACCACGTCCGATAATGCACTCGGGGAAATATTACTGAAGATAACGGTGGATTCCGGGCTTCAAGTATTTCTCCGAGGTTAACGAAGTCACCTTTCGAACGCTTTGACTCGATGCATATTTTAAACATTCTGTTCAACATTAAACCTGTCATTTTTATATTAGTTTTTTGCTTCGAAATATAGAAGTTCAAAACATTAAATCATATATTCGTCGCATATATAGAGCCAGCTCAATTTTATAATTAGGGACGGTTAGTAATCTAAACGCGAAAAAATACTATTTCTTGTGAACTCATCAATGCCCATGAAAATCCCATAGTGTGCCTGCGCCAGAATTGCCAGTACTACAATGATTTTCAAAGCTTTTTTTCTTCACAAGTACGGGCCTCGACGAAGCAAAACTTCCTCATCATGAGCATCACGTAGCGCCCAAAGGAAGAGGTTTGGTAGAGAGTTCTCCTCTCTAGACCCTCCTGTGCCCGTTCCAAGTCGGTTCTTGTCCCTTTTCGACCCGCTATTTCACACCTCGCTCCCTCATCCCGTCCCGTGCCCCTTCTCGCGATTTCCCTGCCCATTCCTCGCCTGGCCATCGCCCGTCCTCGTTCATTCTACGCCCATATCTCACCCCCTACTTTCACGTGTGTCCTCACCCCTCTTTCTCTCGCTCCTGACTAGTTCTTCGATGTTTTACGCTCGCTCCTCACCCCTTCTTCGTTTATTCCTTGCCTCATCCTCACCTTTTCCTCGTCACGTTCTTGCCCCTACTCGCCACGCTGTTGTTCCCCCTCGTTCATCCATCACCCTTCCCTCGCTCATCATATTCATCTCTTTTCCTCACCCTTACCTCACCCCTACCTCGTTCCTTGCTCGTCCCTTCTTTGCATCTTCACCGACCCTTGCTCGCCCTTCCCCACAGCTTCTCAATCTCGTCCACGCCCCTCTCAACATCTCGTTGATCTTGCCCGTCTCACACCCCCTACTCCCCTCTCTTGCATTCCTTATTCCTCTCTTTCCTCTCCCTTATCCCTCCCTTACCCTTTCTTACCCCTCGCTCCTTCCTGACCCCTCCCTTACCCCTCCCTTAATCCTCCCTTCCTCCTCCCTTCCCTCTCCCTCACACCTCCCGTTCCCCTTTCCTTGCTCCTCTCTTACACCTGATTTACCCTCTATTACTCCTCCCTTGCTCCTCCCTTACCCCTCCCTTAGCCCTCTCTTTCCCCTTCCTTACCCCTCCCTTACTCCTTCCTCCTTCTTGACCCCTCCCTTACCCCTCCATTCTCCCTTCCTTACACCTCCCTTCCCCTCTCCCCTGCTCCTCCCTTACACCTCCCTTCCCTCTCCCCTGCTCCTCCCTTACACCTCATTCACCCTGCATTACTCCTCCTTTACCGCTTCCTTACCCTTCCCATCCTCTTCCCCTACTCCTCCCTTACTCCTTGCCCCTTTGTCACTCTTTCACCACCCCATCTTCGGGCCGCTTTTGCCTCTTCGACCCTTCTTTGCTCCTTCGACCCACCTTCGCCCCTTCAACCATTCTTCGCTCCTCCCTCGTTCCTTGTTCGCCCCTTTCTACCCTTCGGTCACTCCTCCTTCGACCCATCCCACACCTTCCTCGCTCCTTTTTCATACCATTCACCTTGCCCTTCTTCGTCATCCTTACCTTTTCCCTCACTCTCCCTTCAGCTCCTTCGCCCTTCCCTCGCCCCCTTTTTCCTCGCCTGAGTTGGAGCAGAACTGTTTTTGGTTGTCGTCTCTTCACAAGAAGTTATCTTCCCTGATTTTTAAAGGCCCTCGGGAGATGGACTTTTTATTCGTGTTCTCTCCGACTTGCTGCGAGGATCGTGCGGCCTCGGTAAGCCGTTAAATGGGTATTAGATATGGTATCCTGTCCTCTTAGTTTGCTGAAGCACCAGTACACTGAAGGATTAATTACAATGAACCACTTTAGTTTTCTGAATACTTGCACATTACGGAACTAAAATTATTTTGCTAGAAGCTGAATGACTAAATACGCAAAGGGAGCTTCAGTATTGTCCGGCCAATGTTTGACTGTTCATGGCTGTCCCCGCGTGATTCAGTGTAGATTGATACTTATATATTTTCATTCATGTTTTTATTTGAAAAACAGTCTGTGATGAAAGTGACTATCGAATACAACAAAATTTTCGTATGGCGGATGATCCGACCATCAATGTTTTTTTTTTAAATTATCTCATAACCGTCTACCAGTTCTACTCTCTCTAAAGTGTGCCAGCTGTGTCCTATTTCTGCGTAAGAAACTGCAACAAATTGAACTGATGACTTTATCGTCACATTTGAAACGAGATTTTTGGAGGTTTTTGTACATAAGGTACTAACGTTCTAAGTATTGCTAGTCGCAATGTTTAGAGATATGAAAGAAAGAACTGTCTTTCAAGTACCTTAAGGAAAGTAGATATACATCATTAACCTAAGTTCAAACTTGCCATTGATTCAGCAATTTTTATTTTACGCTGGATTTTAACGACACACATTATTCGTTGTCAAGCCAGGACAAAATTACACATTCAACGGCATCTGACTTATTCATGCACGGAAAGCTTAAGAATGCACAATGCGCACATCATAAATTCGCATAATGCAGCCACAAACCATTAACAGGTAAGATTTAAGACAAACAAGCATGTTACAACTTAAAAACAGCATGACACAAGCACAGGAAACTGACGAAAAAACCGCGCAGTTCGTGGACATGACTGATGCAGTCACAGTCGTGCATAATACACTCGATTTTTCTCATATGTTATTCTGTCAAAGGCTCCACATGAGGGTTATTTCCACAGAACTGAAATAAGATTGTGTTATTTGCAGTATAACAAGTTAGCAGATCTCTCGACCCGCGGCTGTCGCTCTTAGGACGAGTGACTCCAGCACATAATTTCGTAAGATTCATTGATGTGTACCCACTGAACCGTGTTTCAGTAAAATTAGGTTATTAATTTTGAGATAAAACAATTTCATTAAACAACGCAAAATAAGTATTAATGCAAGTGTTCCAATGCTACGACATCTAACGCCACGACGTTCTAAGGCCACGACATCAAATAAGGTTATAAGGACAATATCACCGTGACTTACAATCCTCCTTACATACCAAAAAGGTTGGATTTTATACCAGTAGCTTCTCGGATACGCTAAGCACAAATTTTCTCACACTTTTACCTAACCTCCCATCGTTCGTCTTCAGGCTCTTTTCCCTCTCATTCACGAGAGTCAATGTGTCATATTCAACTGCACACTTTTAGAGAGCCCTTTCCCCGTTATGGCTCCTGCCAGCAGGCTCATCTGTTCTGGTCCCAACTACAACAAGATAGCTGGGCTCCTGGTGTTCGAAAGCCCCGAGGCCTCTGTCAGGGCCGAACGTTATTCAAATGTGAACAGGGAAAATATTCCTGAAATAGGAGCGAGATATGAGAGGAGGAAGAAAGCCGTGGCTTATCCCCAACTTTGGGGAATTAGGACGAATTTTCGGATAGGATGGGCTCTGGTCTGCTTTCACAAGTGGCACCTGATAAAACAAAATATGATTTTATGAAACCCATCGGTTCCTTTGGCTTGATGATCATTGTTCGATAAAGATGTTTTGTTATTATGCAAGACATTAAACAACAGAATATCTTACAAGAATATAATAAAGAAAATAAAATTGAATTGTGGACGTAATATGCAATAAAAAATTTCACAGTTATTCAATCAATACGAATATTTTTTCAGATACAAATTTCAGAGAGAATGTGTTTATTAATGCCATTCAGTAACACGTAAATTTAATAAAAACATCTAATACCACGTTGATTTTTTAGCTGTTTTGTCGAAAGAGTTCCAAAAAATTTCAATCATTGGCACAAAATTATTTATATGTTTTATGCACAATTTTATCTCGAAATCTGGAGCCCAAACCTACCTTCATCACCGCTGGTCCAGATGGAGGAGGACTGATTTCCGGCCAAAAAAACAATAATTACTAAAGCTTTTAGTAATGGAAAAGACTGGTTGAGCCTTGAGTGCGGGAGGGGAGGGGATCAGTGTTGTACCCTGATTAAGGGAGGGGAGGGATCAGTGCTGACCCCTGAGTGCGGGAGGGAAGGGGATCAGTGTTGTACCCTGATTGAGGGAGGGGAGGGATCAGTGCTGACCCCTGAGTACAGGCGGCAAAGTACGCTGGAGATACTCCGAAAGTACCCTGGAAATGCGTTGTGAGGAATTTGAAAGTTTTCTTATTGTATTAGTAGATTATGATTTTAAATACAAACAAATTAGATATTCATGAAAACCGTATAATATAATCCCGTATCCTTTCTTTACCGTTATATTAATCGGTCTTTGAAAACATGGTTTTCTTGGATATATGTAATCCGGATACCCCTAATACTGAGACAAGCCTTAATACCCTAATACGAATACATGGCAGGTTGAATGGCATGTGGGAAATAGTTTTTTTTTTGTAATAGACTAGTCATGAATGGTGTTATTTTGTTGTTATGCACCATGTGTATATTGCAAGCTATGATTGTTCCTCCATTAATCTGAAATCTGTTTTGTACGAACGTAAATATTTTCTAAATCAAAAATATGTGTTCATTATACTATCATTCTAGTGCTTAGATCGTTGGATACGTTAGTGAATCAGGGAAGATACTTTTGGCAACTAGCCGTTCTTCATGAGTGTCGATCAAGTCTTTATCTTTTGTCTATCTAGTTCCATTTTCATGGAATTTCTACTGTGTACTTTTCTCGTATGATGCATGCATATGTTTGGGAGGATGAGGAAATTCGTGTATATGTGTATACCTAGCGTTTAACATGTGATGTGAATGCGTGTGTTGTTATGTGCCCGAAAGTGTTTTACTTATAAGAGGACCTGTTGTAATAGATGTTACAGATAATTACTTCCATAAATCATTTGATTTGATTTGAAGGATGTCCTCATAGTTTATATTAGCGAAGGTCAATTCGATTGGCAGATTTTTCTCTATACCAAAGTGATAAGTTAAAATGTATTCAAATTTTGTTTGCCACTGCCATCTTTTTAATATTGTAAAAATGTTTGTAATTATTAAAAAATTTGTAATAATGCAACATTAGAACATCTTTTTTTGTTTTGCAGTTGAGCGTGTGGCAAAAACGGCTGCGGAACATTGTAGTTTATTTGACCAATTTTTGGTTTATATGTCGTTCATTTGCAGTGAAATAACTTCTACATGGTTTTGTAACAAATCTGGATGCAATAATGTCCATCGCCTGAACAGTTTTTCTCCATGATCCATCAAAGTGAACGGCAGAAACGACCAGCCTTGAAGCTTCATCTTAATTTCATCCTACAAATTCTCAATAGAGTTCAAATCCAGTAACTGTGGTGGCCACTGAGCGCCGAGGTTCGACGTCACGGCAGCATTGGAACGAGTAGTGAGCCAGCGTCACTACACGTTGCTGAGGCAATCGTTGCCAAACAATGTTCCCTAAGCATTCAATTTCATTACCAATAAACTAATTGAATACTTTAAATTCAACTTGTGGGTGGGAAAACGTAACATTTTACAAATTAATGCGGTCTCACGTAGACAAATCGCACATTAAAAATGAACAGTAAAAAAAATTCAAATGCAAGTTAGTATCAAAGACGATATCATAATAACGGTATTGTTTATTTTGATACAAAATTGCTGGGCGTCATGTGCCAAGTAGAAGAACAACTCTGCAAGCTAAATATTTACAAATCCACAGGACCATATGACCTGCATCCGAGAATGTTACGGAACCTCAACAAAATCATAAGTGGTCCACTGACAGAGGTCTTTAACAGGTATATGACTACTGGAATTATTCCAGAAGATTGGAAAACAAACATCATGGGAAACAAGCATGAAGGGTAGTAGACCAGAGCCGGGTAACTATAGACCAATCAGTCGCACATCTGTGGTCGGCGAAATCTTGGAAAGATTGATAAAGACCAGTATAACATGTCACCTCTAGAGAGACCACCCCATCAAGGAAACCCAACACGGCTTCATAAGCAAACTGAGCCGCCTGTCCAATCTCTTTGACATTTGTAATAAGGTCACCGTGATATACCACGAAACCAAAACTGTTGACCTTATTTATCTTGACTTTCAAAAAGTGTTTGATAGGGTCCCCCATGAACGCCTACTGAGAAAAGTGTAGGTGATTGACATAACTGGAAACGTGGCCCTGTGGCTCCGGAATTGACTTACGAGCGGCAAGCAACGGGTCTATGTCAGAGAAGGAAAAAGTCTGTGGGCTACGGTAGCAGCAGGAGTACCCCAGGGCAGTGTTTTTGACCCCTTCTCTTTATAACTTATATAAATGACCTAGACACCGACAACGTCAGTAAGTTATCAAAATTTGCTGACGACACTAAATTCCATCACAAGCGGTCTGAGAGCAAGATCGCATAACAATCCAAAGAGATCTTAATAAACTAATGGACTGGTCTTTTAAGGGGCATATGAACTTTATACTGGAAAATGCACTGTTATGCTCATCGAATCAGAAAATCGAAATTCTGCTTGCGTGATGACATGCCAGTCGATGACTGAAGTCGACCAACAAGGAGACCTCGGAATATTAATCATCAAAGGTCTAAAATGGAAAAACCAAGTGGAAGCTAGCTACACGAAAAGCAATAGAGTCCTTGGATTTATATCTAGAAACTTCAACTACAAGGTCAGGGCCATCGTGCTTCCATTATATACTTCCCTCGTCAGGCCTCAAGTGGAATTTGCAATAAAATATTGGTCCCCTCACCTATGAGAAGATATCAACAAAATGGAACATGTTCAGCACCGAGCAACAAAAATTATTCCGTAACTGAGAAATAAGACGTATCCGCCAAAACTCGACGAACATGAACTGAAATCACTTGAAAGAAGACGACTTAGAAGTCCGTTAATTGAAAGCTTCAAGTACCTAAAAGGATTTACTAAAACTTGCCTGGATCAAGAAGCAGCTAAAAAAAATGTGCCACTAGGTGGCCGAGAACAACTTTTCAATCAAGATACCAATAATTTGGAGCTATTTACCGCATGATGTGGTAAACAGTAATAACGTAAACACCTGTAAAAGCCGTCTCGATAAACACTGGAAGACAAATTCACCCCTCTGCTAAATAAATATGACTTTAGTACTATTGACGCTCAGATGGCAACTACCTCTTTTGGAGCCTTCAGCATCCGGCAGTCCGAGAATGACGGACACCTCCTCTAGGCCGGGCTAGTTGAACTGCAAATTCAATTTTAGAGTACTGCCAGAATGGACTCTTCAGCCCATCCATAAGGAGGATGAATTCGAGTATAGAAGATGCCTCTTCCATCATGATAATAGAGATCCTCGGATTTGTACACCGTGCTTATTGTTACACAACTGTTCAATTAAACAATAAACACTGGGTCAAGCATGAGGTCCAACATCATTGTTAGCTATAGGGTCCGACAGCTTTCACTGGCTTGCCACTGCTACGCCTTAATTACCTGGCTCTCTCTACCTTGCAGTAAAATAATGGTTTTTTGTCTTTGACACCTGTACGGTTAATATAGAGCCCGGCGTTGGCAACTGCACGTCGAAAACAGGTGTACGGCATTCGTACTGCTTGTTGCAAAACGGTATCCAGCAGTGACGCCAGTCAGCAATGGTTTAAAGATAAATAAAACTGTGACAACCTTAATTCAACGTCGTGGTATGGTGGCTTTCTTCTTAGGTGCTGATTTGAGTTAGTATTTGCATTCAGTGGTATTTCCTTCTACAACCCATCCCATTCTCGATTTGCATTCAGTGGTATTTCCTTCTACAACCCATCCCATTCTCGATCTTCTAATATTGAAATTGCACAGACAAATGATGCTCTCTTTTGCGTTCTACTTCAGAACGAATCTCCCTACTGTCCAAAAACAACATAGTTCAGGCCAAAAGACCTGTTGTTATCTTTTTACTTCTTGTAAACTTCCACCCCGTTTCTCAACGAGACGCCAAGGACCGGGAAGCGCATCAGGGCTGCGTCTAAACGCATCCATTCAGAATCATGTTTTACTCACGTCTATCCATTGACTGCTTCACGCCATCCATCCACCCAAGCTTCGGTCTTTCTCTAGACCTACAACCAATCACCTCCGCTTTCATATCCCCTTCCAGTCTTCCATCATCCGTTCTCACCATGGGTCCGAGCCGCCTCAGAGCACGTGAATCTACTTTGCTGTCTGGCTATCTCACCATCCTTGCTGCAATTCGAACACTGTCATTATTAATCCGATTCCTCCTCATCACTTCAACCATTCCTCTCATGAGGTGCATCTAGAAAACATTCATTCCTCTTTTTTCTCCCGATCTCACCCCTCACGTCTCAGCCCCGTAGAGCGCTGATGGAACAACAACCCTCTAATTCAATCCTCTTATGCTGCAAAACCCATGGCCAAACAGCTCATTACACTCTCGTCAGTACACTCAACACAATACACCTTTCCTTCACTATGTTTCAATTCGGAAAGCATCGTGTATAGAACACAATCTCTATTTGTACATTTCTAACTATGAAGGTAATTTTGAATTCGATAGAACTAAATTTTATTGTTTATTATTCACGACAAATCTTTGTCATTCCGAGTTTGCCCGCTCATTAGCGTTGGTTCACTTCGGTGACCCCGTTATTTTTGAATTCAAGAAATGGCGCGTGTGGCGTAACCAAGCCTGGAGTTCAGCATAAGGCGACCCGATTCTAAAGGGTTGGGTGACGCACGGGTGCCTAGAACCACAAAAAGCAGAGTGATGGACGCGTCCATCACTCTGCAATCAGCCGAATATGGCAAATTTTAATGAAATGTACAGAGCGCTGTCCCTTATACCTACCAATTAGTAAGATGGACCACTTGATGAATGCTCATTTGTTTAAGTTTCACGTTTTTAAGTAATTTATATTCACTTGAATTGATCATCAGTCTTACATAGTAAATGCTGCTCAATGATACATTCCGTTGCCATGGTTTACTCGTTTTTCGACTCATAAAACAAAGAACTCTACCGATACACAATATGGTGGTTTGCCTTTTTTTCCTGCATATATAAGTAGTTTTTATTGGTATCGTTGTCACACAGATCGTCCTGAGTATTGTTTGAACAAATTGGAAGCTTGGCATGAACAATCCTAAGCTATTGAAGACCAGCCGAGAGCATAATTTACAAGACTCCGTTCAATCAATAACTTACAATTACGTTCAAAAATTTAGATTTGAGTTTGCCAGTTACATTTTTTTTGCCAACTGGTCAGAAGAAATCATTGTTCGAAATCAAATTAAAATATTAGCAGCATACATAAAAAATTGCACAGATTTGCATAGTAAATTATTGATATTTTATCATTAACTGATTCCTAAAATATTGGTGATTATAACAATGCATAGTATAATCATTGTTTTGAAATTCCGTGATAATAGAGACTAATTTAAGTTATCTCATTCTAAATTACAATTTCATTAACTTTATTTCGTTGCTGCGAAAAGTCGTTCCCTTGTGCTTTAAATTTGAGAAATAATGTGATGTTTAAAATAATTTGGTTGTACTTTTTGTATGAGTATATCACTTATATGACAGATATGTACACATACTATCTAAGCAAAAATAAAGCAAGTAAGAGCTGTTGCCGCTGTGAAAGGCCGCTGCTTCGGTGAGAGCTGCCGCCGTTGTGGGATGCAGTTGCTTCGGTAAAAGCTACTACAGCTATGGGAGGCAGTTGTTTCGGTAAGAGCTGCTACAGCTGTGGGAGGCAATTGCTTCGGTAAAAGCTGCTACATCTGTGTGAGGCAGTCGCTTCGGTAGGAGCTGCTGTAGAGGTGGGAGGCAGTTGCTTCGGTAGGAGCTGCCACAGATGTGTGAGGCAATTGCTTCGGTAGGAGCTGCTGTAGATGTGGGAGGCAGTTGCTTCGGTAAGAGGTGCCACAAATGTGTGAGGCAGTTGCTTCGGTAAGAGCTGCTACAGCAGTGGGAGGCAGTGGCGATGGTATTAGCAGTTTACAATTGTTTACAAGTGTAGGAAGACCACAACAGGTCTATTGGCCTAAACTGGGTTGTCTTTTGATAGCAAGAGGAGTAGTTGATATGATCCTGAAACGACCATTAGTGAAGGAATAAGATAGGGCTTAATAGAGTTATTTTTGGTGGGGCAGGGGTTGGCCGGAGTCAGCGGCGGAAAGCGGCGACGAGACCGGAACTGGTTTGACGCGTGAGTCAGCTAACGGGCCGGGGTGGAAGAGGCGGAAGGGACGGCCAGACAGTCAGTTTATATATGTTAATCTCTTCTTAATAGGTTATATATTCTTTTTTACTTATAGGTATTTGCATTTCAATGCCGGGCCTACTGTATTGCAACTCCATTGCATGACATGTTGCATATATGCATTTCAATGCTGGTCCTCTGGATGTTTAGGGGTATTGATAACAAATATTTATGAGGTTATTTTTATTGCTAATAAATCTAACAGTTACATAATGATTTGCATGCAGTATTGAAGGTTAAAATCTTGATTATCAAATGAATATTAGTGTATCAGGTATGAATTCACTTTATATCATGGATTCTTGGGTATAAAATAGCTCAACTGAATGTAACAATCCAAAATTGGTTTGCTCAACCATGCACCTTCCATTGTGTAGGATTTATTTTCTGGGGTAGGATATGCCGCAAATCATGCTTAATCAATATATATCAGGGTAGAATAGAGAATCTTCTTTAGCTTTTTTACCGTTATACGGGATGATTGATTATCATACGAATATAAGTGTATCAGGTATGAATTCACTCAATTTCATGGATTGTTGGGTAAAAATTAGCTTAACTGGATGTAACGATCCAAAATATTGGTATGTTTAACCTCTTGACATTGGATTTGGGTCCGGTTTACCTTGCCGAAGGCATGTAGTGAAAATCCTCAATACAAATTCCTAAAACTAAAAAATAAACTATTTATCGTCGTTGCACGAATTCAACCGTCGAGCTATGCTTCGAGGAGACCATTTCCTACTCTCTGAGAGGAAAAAAAATAACATTTATTGATAACAAGGAGAATAAACAAAGGAAATAGTAAAATATCGTATAGATGCTGTTGCAAGAGGCAACAGCATCTATACGGCCCAGCATAGCCACGACACGAGAGCAGGGATCGACCGGCAGTCACCATTCAGCAGTAGTCATTTAAGGTTATGCTCAGCCTCCGCTCTCTTGATTGCAGTGCTGCACTGACTCCGCTCTCTTGATCCGCGTGCTGTTGCCGTTATAGCTAGAAAACCGTTATCTGCTGATCAAATTGAGAAGATTCTATTCAAAGTGCTTGACGAGGATGATCTGTTAATAGGAGATAGCAATGATGTGATGTTAAGATATAATGAAGAAAATATAGAGGCTAATGACAATGCATTAACATCGAGTATCAGTGATGCACCCAGAGATGATGTAGTGAATCCGGACAGTCGGCACATAACTCTAACACAGAACAGGAAAGTTCCATAGCATTTATTTCGCTCAATGAGCTGAACTACAATGCTGTTGAAGATCCAGCTACCAAAGTAAACCATACTGTAGTGATGAATAAAAAGTCCAAGAATGAGCCAGGAAAAACAATAGACCAAGAATTAGACAGGAAAAACAATACACAATTCGACCAACAGATAAGAAAAAAGCTGCTGAGAATATCATCACGACCAAGCCACAGGTGAAGGTGGGTGCCCGTGATGTTGTGACGCCCTATGAAACGTGGAATTTCTCCTCCTCTGATGAGATGTTGGACAGAAATATTCAAGGAACAAATATGGAGATTGCTGCTACCATTGCTACCGTCCAGCTGCAACTTGAAAACCCGTTGCTACCCCATGAGAAAATAGTGGAAATGACAGAGATGAGAGCATTCATTGGTCTGTTGTACCTTCGTGGTCTACAAGGGTTGAATCATCACAGCCTTCAGTTCTTATTCTCTGATGAAATAGGCCCTCCTGCCTTTAGCGTTTGCACATCATCTAAGCAATTTTAATTCATCCATTCACATATTTCCTTCTACGATCCAACTGCTAGAACTGAGCGTCGGACGTATGACAGGTTTGCTGCAATCGGAGAATTATTCGAATTATTTAACGACAATTGCAGTTCTGCTCCAATTCCTCCAGATTTTTTTTTATCTCTCGATGAGACATGAACAATATTTTCGCAGCAGCTCTCACTCGGTAGAATAAAGCAAACCATAATTTATTTTTTATATTGCACGAAAAAAAATCAACATGAAAAACCTTGCAATCAGCAATGAATTTGTAACTGATAATGTACACTACAACTATCAATAATCATGGATTGGCTCGAGATTTCTACAAATAGGTTATTTCCAACTGAACTTCATGATCAGTGAAATCAATTTTGTTACATTGAACAATATGATGAACAGAGCTAGGCTATTTAGCAAAATGTTTCAATTCCAGTTACCCGTGAACGGTCAACTCAGACAACCGTTTTCTCCTGTCAGGTTCCTC
The DNA here is from genome assembly GCA_016164225.1 of Gammarus roeselii. Lineage (NCBI taxonomy): Eukaryota > Metazoa > Arthropoda > Malacostraca > Amphipoda > Gammaridae > Gammarus > Gammarus roeselii. Next base: position 672 of record SDVV010003234.1, on the reverse strand, counting down.
TCGCGGCACAGGTAGAGAGCAGCACTACCCGCTCTCTCCTGACGGGGCTGCCAGAGGCAGCGCGAGCATTTCAACAGTAAATTGTTTCTTATAATGCTTCGAAATTTCATTTATGCGTGTCCTTGATATTGTAATTCATGTTGAACATGATGGTATACAGTTTGTGTGCATATTAGGCAAGAAATAATGCCGGCACTTATAAAATCAACGAAGTTATGACCTTGAATGCAATGGGTAATGCAACATTGCACTACATGCCTGGCTAGCGTGACGCTCGAACATGCCTTTAGTAGGGTTACAGACAACTTATTTAATGTATAGTCTATTCACAATACAGAACTTGTAATAATACCTACACCGATCTCAATGGACATGTATCCGTTTTTTCGATGCGACTGGGGACCTTTCGGTCGAATGTCAGTACCCTAGCGCTCTGTTCTTAGTTACTCTAGCAGTAAATTCTTCTCTTGATTTCTCTGCCCTCGAGCTGTTGCACATATAGGAAAAATATATCAAATAAACAAGTGACTGAAATATTTCTTCGAAGGGGTAAAGATTTCATAGTTATCTGATGCAGTTATAGGAATTTTTAAGATATTTTAGGTTTGCATCTTAAATGTAGCACAATTTTTCTCTGGCACAATTGGTCGGTTATTGCATCATCGTGGTATT
>SDVV010003233.1:0-21664 GCA_016164225.1 Gammarus roeselii | reverse complement strand
AGGAATTAGATATAGGATAATGTGGGTGTATGCTTATAGTGAATGTATTGATTAGGATGTATGTTATTTGTTAGTGACTCAATCGCTCTATTTCTCGGACATTGTAGTTATATGTTAAGACAAATTGATCAAGTTAGTTACTGATGATACGTAGAGATACCAGGAACGCATGTTCTTTATGAGTCGGCCAATGTATTTGTTAGGTTGTATATTATTTTTAGTATGTCTGACTTACTCGCTGTATTTCTCGGACATTGTAGTTATATGTTTATTTTCTTCTATTCTGGTCAAGTGACTTGCTTACGATACATAGAGACTGGCCGTGACGGGTGGGGGAAGAGGGGAGGGATCGACCGGACTCAGGCGGTGCCCAAACCGCAAATGCTAATGAGCGGTTTTATCTCTTGATGTGTGGTCACACAATGATCTTATCTCGAGATAAGAACATCTTGGGGAATTCAGTTGCCTTTCGGTATCTTTTTGCTTTTATTTACGATTGCTTACGTACGGATTGTAGAGATGTATGTTATTAGGTACTCTCGATTCTGTATACGTTTGGAATATTTCGCACGGTAGGTGTATATATTACTATGTTTGTTATTGAATGTCTCATTTGAATAGATGTTTTTACTACTCAAACCTAATTTAATAGGATATTCGATGTAGTTATGCAAGAAATAGGGGTATTTATTAGGAGAGCTTAGTTAGTTGTGCTTTATTTGACTCATTTACGTTGTTTTTCATGGGTTTCTTTCCACTGCATTCTATCAATGGGTATTTAGGTGGACAATGTGACAAGAATAATTGTATATATATTTTTTATGAACATGAGAGCATACAAGGAACAGGTAAGAGCATACGATGAGTATTTATGATCGTTCAGAGGATAAAACCTGCGGAGATAGAGGTGTTTTCATCATTTCATACGTAAATGTCTTATTTCTGACTAAACCTCTACTTATTTTTTTTCCCCGATACTGTACCCATGTGACCTCATTAGCTGGTGAATCAGATGCAAGATATTTCTGAAGTATTATACGTGACTGGAATAGGTCTAGAAATTTGTTATAGATTTTAATGGTATCGTAGTAAAAATAGCGTTATACTCATAATCTCAGAGTTAAATGTCGGATATTTTGGAGGAATGTATGTTTAAGAGGTGCAAGTCCATTATGCATCTTTATGGAATTTGCGTTATTGATCCCCTGCAAATGTATACTTTAACATTTAGTAGACGATTTACTGAATGGAGGGGTCCTAGACCATTTACGGTTTGGCTAACCTTCACCTATGAAGATATATTTTACCTACGAAAGCTTAGGGTGCTGAGTACAACTTCAATTGGCTTAATATCTATCACATTTTCAACGTGGGGCAAGAGCCGTTTTAGTGCATTTCAATGCTAGTTCAATCGTGTTAAATTTAGGATATTGCAAACAAAGATTTATTAGATTTATTATTTTTATTGAAAATAGATTTTGACACATTTATATATACATAATTATACATGGGATATCATTTTTACGAAAATATATCAGTTCCACACCAAAAATTCGATGTGAGCATCTTGACGAAACATAAATAATGACTTCGACCTCGCTCTCTTGTGTTATATTGATCCTTGGTATAAGTGACAGTCTGTGGCTTCCTTATCAATGACGTATATTTAGTCCTCACCTGAAGCTGTCAACTCGTCTTATCGGTGTAGGATTTATCATCTGGGTGTGGTTTTTCCTGTGATCTATTGGCGTTCTAGATTAACGCCCTTAGAACACATTGTAGGTAAACGTCGACCTTTGGGAGAAGTGTATGCAACACTTGTCACCCTTTCATTACCCCATTTAATATTTCGGTTTCCTTCAACGTTTGTTGATTTTTCTTCACATGACATATCCTCGATATCACTGTCACTGATATCCATTCCACTGAGAGTATCCCACATTATACCCCTTATTTTCATTATTTTCAATTTCGGTTATGGCTAGGGGTCTTCCTCCCACCATATTGATTAAGCCATTTACACCCAATCTTCATACATTCTTAGCTTGAGTGTTAGTGGCACCATTGTTTCTTTTACGTTTGCGCCATTTTGAGCACTGTCTTTCTCATTAGATTGGAAACCCAAGTCCGGATTATTATGTTCTATCAATACGCCCAAGATATCCTTAGAGCTTATATTTTTCCCCCATTCTTATGAGTATCATATTCAAGATAATGGTGTCCTCTCAGATGACGCCAAAACCCGAATGTGGAGCCTGATTTGCTTAATTTTATCTCTGCACTGCAAATAACACATACCCCCGTCTTTTCATTCCTGTTAAAATATTTCCACATCAAACTGGGCCGTATCTTTCTTCCCTGAAAGCGAATAGCCATCTGAAGAGTACAGATATGACTCCAATTTATACATACAGGATCGTTACCTTCACTGCACTGCTACATGTATGGGTTACCATGTAGGCATTTACACACATTTTTTGTGCAAAAGGGTTGCCACACACTGCCAGATGCATTAATACAGTCCCCAACCTAACCTAACCTAACCTAACCTAACCAATCCTATGTACGGTATTCCGTCATTGTTTTATACAATGCATAATACATTTTCTCCACTCGTCTCTACATTTGATCCATTCTTTGCAGTTTTGACACCTCATTCTTTCTACTTCGTAGTCACTCTCGACCCATATTAGTTAGCTGAGAGGGCAGATTTTCTCAATCTTAGATGGTTTTTATGTTTCCATCGTACAATCGGCCTCTTCATTTCATACTCGGACTAACACATTTTTCTTCATTATCTCCTGACACTTAATCCTTTGACGATTTGCACAGTTGATCCATTTTTTTCATTACAATAATTTTTTCAAACTCTTCACGATGACAGCGTTTCAAATGTCTCCACACGTTACTCGTCGATTTATGTTTATTCAATTTTATTTCATTCTGACACAGCTTACAAGCCCCCATCACCCCATTTCTTTCGAACAATCGAGGACTCAAGCTATAACCCATCCTTCTACAACAGCATCCCAATATTGACTGAATATTTTCTCATCGGACTCTGATTTATATCTCACCATTCTGTCACACATATACAGCATTTACCCCAAGGTAGGTTCATGGGTAGCGTTGCATCCCATGAAATGTATTCTCCATCCGTATTCAACAATTTCATTGTTTCCTTCGACGAACGCAATGTATGCAATTTCATCGCTTAACCTTTGAGTTATAGGATATTATGAACAATTGATTTAGGATTTACGAACTTTATTAGTATTATTTACAGATCTTGCTGTCATCACCATCAATGACATCTAACTCATTTTTTCGATCACAGCATGGCTCGTACAACCACCCATACCCAGCATCACGATGTCTAAATTTCCTCTCAAAATCCATCATATATTCCACCATATCTTTGTTGCGCTTATCGCAAGCTGTTCCGTGCCCTTGCGTCCACAAATGTAATTCTTTTTCTTCTTGAACTTTAAATATTCGAATCTTCCCAAATTCAATGTCAACATCGAAATGTCGTGAAAAAATTTGGTCGAATGAAATTGGAAGTGTGTTTCAAAACTGCAAAGGATAGATCAAAATGTAGAGTTAAGTGCAGATATTTGTTATGTATTGTATAAAAACAGTGACTGAATATCTTACATAAGATAGGTTAGGTTAATTTTTTTTTTATGATTTACTAGATCAGAATTGGATGTGTGTGTATCAAACTGAAATGGATTGATCAAAATGTAGAGGTAAGTGTGGCTATGAATTATGTTTCGTATAAAACATTGACTGAAAAACCGTACATAAGTTAGTTTAGGTTAGGATAGGATGATTACTTCTTTTAACAAAACATAAATGTAACAGTAAGGATGTTGTTCAATAGGTAAGGTTAGGTTGGGTAGGTAATAATGTATCTGGCAGTGTATGGGAACCCTTTTGCGAAATGTGTGTGTGTGTGTGTGTGTGTGTGTGTGTGCGTGTGTGCGTGTGTGTGTAAATGCTGACATTTTACCGGGATCGACCGTGAATACGTCTAAATTCGCACCATGTTGATACAAAATGCAGAAACATTGATACATCCAGCAAGACTGGGTGACTATACGAGACATGCTGCAATCGAAAAAATAGATAGAAATCATTGATGATGTCAGCAAAATATGTTATCTATACTAATAATGAAGTGATAAACCATGTCAATCCCCAATCAGTTGTTTATAATATCCTAAAAAACTCAAAGGATAAGCAATGAATTTTGCATATAACGTGTAAGTCGGAGGCAACATCGAAGTGTCGTGAAAAATTTGGTAGATCAAAATTGGAAGTGTGTATCGAAATTGCAAAGGTTAGATCAAAAAATGTAGAGTCAAGTGGACCTAATTTGTTATGGATTGTATATATCAAAGACAAAATACCGTACATAAGTTAGGTTAGGTTAGGTTTTTGACATGAACATACGTATACAGGACAAAAGACATACATATATACGTAATTGATCGCCGCAACGAGTGATGATAGGCTTAAAGATTTGCAGAAGCATTATAATAGCAAGTTGTCTTACATGATTGGAGTGAGTGTTACGTGGACGATAAGCGGATACAGACGGATCGTCCTCAAATAGATAAAAATGAATGTTCAAGTGACAAAAGTTAGTTTACGTGTTCTGGAAGAAGAAATCTCCGAAGATGATATGAGTCGGATCGAGGATATATTGACAAGTGATGAAGATAGCAGATTTCTCAGAATGGGTAAAACAAGAATCAAAAGAGTGGGAGATAACATTCATATATGGATTAAGGAAAAAGGAAGTCGACTCTGGGTAACTGACATTGACAGGTTTCAGTCGTATGTAACAAACTTCAAGGAAAATAAGAAATCAACTCTCGAAATTGATATGATTCGAGTAGAAAATCATCATGATTGTAATAAAGCTGAAGTGGTGGGGAACGGTTTCTTCCTAAGAACCAAAGAAACCCTGGAACGTATGCAAGAATTCCTCATTGATGAAAAACAGAATGACATTGAATTTGGGAAGATTCGAATAATTAAAGTTCATGAAGAAGAAGAATTACATTTGTGGACGCAAGGGCACGGAACAGCTTTTGGTATGCGCAACAAAGATATGGTGGATTATATGATGGATTTTGAGAGGAAACTTAGACATCGTGATGCTGGGTATGGGTGGTTGTACGAGTCATGCTGTGATCGAAAAAATGAGTTAGATGTCATTGATGGTGATGACAGCAAGTTCTGTAAATAATACTAATAAAGTTCGTAAATCCTAGATCAATTGTTTATAATATCCTATAACTCAAAGGTTAAGCGATGAAAGTGCATACATTGCATTGGTCGAAGGAAACAATGAAATTGTTGAATACGGAAGGAGAATATATTTCATGGGATGCAACGCTACCCATAAACCTACCTTGGGGTAAATGCTGTATATGTATGACAGAATGGTGAGATATAAATCAGAGTCCAATGAGAAAATATTCAGTCAATATTGGGATTCTGTTGTGGAAGGATGGGTTATAGCTTGAGTCCTCGATTGTTCGAAATAAATGGGGTGATGGGGGCTTGTAAGCTGTGTCAGAAAGAAATAAAATTGAATAAACATAAATCGACGAGTAACGTGTGGAGACATTTGAAACGCTGTCATCGTGAAGAGTTTGAAAAAATTATTGGAATGAAAAAAAAACGGATCAACTGTGCAAATCGTCAAAGGGTTAAGTGTCAGGAGATAATGAAGAAAAATGTGTTAGACCGAGTATGAAATGAAGAGGCCGATTGTACGATGGAAACATAAAAACCATCTAATATTGAGAAAATCTGCCCTCTCAGCTAACTAATATGGGTCGAGAGTGACCACGGAGTAGAAAGAATGAGGTGTCAAATCTGCAAAGAATGGATCAAATGTAGAGACGAGTGGAGAAAATGTATTATGCATTGTATAAAACTATGACGGAATACCGTACATAAGATTGGTTAGGTTAGGTTAGGTTAGGTTGGGGACTGTATTAATGCATCCGGCAGTGTGTGGCAACCCTTTTGCACAAAAATGTGTGTAAATGCCTACATGGTAACCCATACATGAAGCAATGCAGTGAAGGTAACGATCCTGTATGTATAAATTGGAGTCATATCTGTACTCTTCAGATGGCGATTCGCTTTCAGGGAAGAAAGATGCGGCCGAGTTTGATGTGGAAATATTTTAACAGGAATGAAAAGACGGGGGTATGTGTTATTTGCAGTGCAGAGATAAAATTAAGCAAATCAGGCTCCACATTCGGGTTTTGGTGTCATCTGAGAGGACACCATTATCTTGAATATGATACTCTTAAGAATGGGGGGGGGGGAATATAAGCTCTATGGATACCTTGGGCGTATTGATAAAACATAATAATCCGGACTTGGGTTTCCAATCTAATGAGAAAGACAGTGCTCAAAATGGCGCAAACGTAAAAGAAACAATGGTGCCACTAACACTCAAGCTACGAATGTATGAAGATTGGGTGAAAATGGCTAAATCGCTATGGTGGGAGAAAGACCCCAAGCCAAAACCGAAATTGAAAATAAGGGGAAAAAATGTGGGATACTCTCAGTGGAATGGATATCAGTGACTGTGATATCGAGGATATGTCATGTGAAGAAAAAATCTACAAACGTTGAAGGAAACCGAAATATTAAATGGGGTAATGAAAGGGTGGCAAGTGTCGCATACACTTCTCCCAAAGGTCGACGTTTACCTACAATGTGTTCTAAGGGCGTTAATCTAGAACGTCAATAGATCAGAGAAAAAACCACACCCGGATGATAAATCCTACACCGATAAGACGAGTTGACAGCTTCAGGTGAGGAATAAATATACGTCATTGATAAAGAAGCCACAGACTGTCACTGCTACCAAGGATCAATATAACACAAGAGAGCGAGGTTGAAGTCATTATTTATGCTTCCGTCAAGATGCTCACATCGAATTTTTGGTGTGAAAATGCTATATTTTCGTAAAAAAATGATATCCCATGTAAAATTATGTATATATAAATGTGTCAAAATCTATTTTCAATGAAAATAATAAATCTAATAAATCTTTGTTTGCAATATCCTAAATTTAACACGATTGAACTAGCATTGAAATGCACTAGACGCCTCTTGCCCCACGTTGAAAATGTGATAGATATTAAGCTAATAGAAGTTGTACTCAGCACCCTAAGCTTTCGTAGGTAAAATAAATCTTCATAGGTGAAGGTTAGCCAAACCGTAAATGGTCTAGGACCCCTCCATTCAGTAAATCGTCTACTAAATGTTAAAGTATACATTTGCAGGGGGATCAATAACGCAAATTCCATAAAGATGCATAATGGACTTGCACCTCTTAAACGTACATTCCTCCAAAATATCCGACATTTAACTCTGAGATTATGAGTATGACGCTATTTTTACTACGATACCATTCAAATCTACATATAACAAAATTCTAGACCTATTCCAGTCACGGATAATACTTCAGACATAACTTGCATTTGATTCACCTGCTAATGAGGTCACATGGGTACAGTATCGGAAAAAGAATGAAATAAGTAGAGGTTTAGTCAGAAATAAGACATTTTCGTATGAAATGATGAAGGCACGTCAACATGAACATGTTAGAATCTGTAAATGTTCGTAGCCTATATTCAAGAACAAGCATCTAACCGCTAAAAACTCCATCAATCATCCTCTGAAAAAATGAGTCAAATAAAGCACAACTAACTAAACTCTCCTAATAAATACCCCTATTTCTTGCATAACTACATCGAATATCCTATTAAATTAGGTTTGAGTAGTAAAAACTTCTATTCAAATGAGACATTCAATAACAAACATAGTAATATATACACCAACCGTGCGAAATATTCCAAACGTACACAGAATCGAGAGTACCTAATAACATACATCTCTATAATCCGTACGTAAGCAATCGTAAATTAAAACAAAAAGATACCGAAAGGCAACTGAATTCCCCAAGGTGTTCTTATCTCGAGATAAGATCATTGTGTGACCACACATCAAGAGATAAAATCGCTCATTAGCATTTGCGGTTTGGACACCGCCTGAGTCCGCTCGATCCCTCCCCTCTTCCCCTCCCGTCACGGCCAGTCTCTATGTATCGTAAGCAAGTCACTTGACCAGAATAGAAGAAAAAAAAACATATAACTACAATGTCAGAGAAATACAGCGAGTAAGTCAGACCTATTAAAAATAATATACATCCTAACAAATACATCGGCCGATTCATAAAGCGCATGCGTTCCTGTTGTCTCTACGTATCATCAGTAACTAACTTGATCAATTTGTCTTAATATGAAACTACAATGTCAGAGAAATACACTGATTGAGTCACTAACAAATAACATTCATCCTAACCAATATATTCGATAAAAGGTTCAAAGATCTAGTCATCCTATATCTAATTCCTTCACAAATCACACATTCACTAATTATCGCCAAATCTAATTTCTTCACAAAAGATCATACATCCTAATTATCACCAATCTATTTCCTTCACTAAAAGCATATTCGGTCGAGTCACAAAAAACCTCCGTTCACGGGCAAGCTCTATGTACCAACAGTACCTCACATGACCCAAATAGAACAGACCACTCGAGATGCGATCTAACAAAATGCATTAGCCGAGTCACAAAAAACCTCCGTTCATGGTATCTCTACGTATCATCAGTAACTAACTTGATCAATTTGTCTTAACATATAAGTACAATGTCCGAGAAATACAGCGATTGAGTCACTAACAAATTAACATACATCCTAATCAATAGATTCACTAAAAGCATACATCCACATTATCCTATAACTAATTCCTTCACAAATCACATATATCCTAATTATCATCTATCGAATACCTTTACTAAAAGCATACATCCAGTCTTAACATATAACTACAGTGTCAGAGAAGTACATCGTCTGAGTCACTAACAAATAACAAACACCCTAACCAATACATTCGATAAACGGTTCAAATAACATATATCCTAATTATTATCTATCTAATTCCTTCACAAAAAGCATGCATCCTAAATCCTTCACAAATAGCATACATAGAGTCACTAATTATCCAGGGCGGTTTTTGGACACCATATTTCCAGGGCGATTTTTGCTCCGCGTTTTTGGCAGGGCGATTTTTGCACCGCGTTTTTGGCAGGGCGATTTTTGCTCCGCGTTTTTGGCAGGGCGATTTTTGCTCCGCGTTTTTGGCAGGGCGATTTTTGTTCCGCGTTTTTGGCAGGGCGATTTTTGCTCCTATCTTAACTACTTTTGAGTTAACTGGCGATAGTATTTCAATAAGGTCGTAAGCCCTCTTCGCCTACCTTTAATTTTAAATGTTTCGCTCGGTATATTTACATTAAGTAATTACAGTCAGATTATGGCATTCATGAGAATTTAGTATCTGAATGAAAATAGGGTAATGGTCGGAGACTTTTGAGATGGTCACAGCTGCACGAGTTAATTAATTAACCTCGTTGGTAAAAATATTACCTATTGAAGTTGCAGATACAGCAGCGATGGTATGGTATGTAATTAGTGTGTACAAACCATGTGAGAGGAAATCATTACGTTATTCAGCAACTGAATTCGATCTATGATACTGAGGCAGATTCATTGTGTAACACTCCGTGCTATTGGGAGCTGCTGCCCCTGTGTATCACTGTGTATTGGGATCTGCATCCCCTGTGTATCACTGTGTATTGGGAGCTGCTGCCCCTGTGTATCACTGTGTATTGGGAGCTGCTGCCCCTGTGTATCACTGTGTATTGGGAGCTGCTGCCTCTGTGTATCACTGTGTATTGGGAGCTGCATTCCCTGTGTATCACTGTGTATTGGGAGCTGCTGCCCCTGTGTATCACTGTGTATTGGGAGCTGCTGCCCCTGTATATCATTGTGTATTGGGAGCTGCTGCCCCTGTGTATCACTGTGTATTGGGAGCTGCTGCCCCTGTGTATCACTGTGTATTGGGAGCTGCTGCCCCTGTGTATCACTGTGTATTGGGAGCTGCTGCCCCTGTGTATCACTGAGTATTGGGAGCTGCTGCCCCTGTGTATCACTGTGTATTGGGAGCTGCTGCCCCTGTGTATCACTGTGTATGGGGAGCTGCATCCCCTGTGTATCACTGTGTATTGGGAGCTGCTGCCCTGTGTATCACTGTGTATTGGGAGCTGCTGCCCCTGTGTATCACTGTGTATTGGGAGCTGCTGCCCCTGTGTATCACTGTGTATTGGGAGGTGCTGCCCCTGTGTATCACTGTGTATTGGGAGCTGCTGCCCCTGTGTATCACTGTGTATTGGGAGCTGCAGCCCTGTTTCCCCTTGCCTCTGTAACGGGCTATTCGATGGCCAAGATATTGTGGGGTGTTCAATAGTGTTCTCACGATGCTCCAGAGATTGTGGGGTGTTCAATAGTGTTCTCACGATGCTCCAGAGATTGTGGGGTGTTCACTAGTGTTCTCACGATGCTCCAGAGATTATGAGGTGTTCAATAGTATTCTTACGATGCTCCAATAGAACGAGTGATAGACATGACCGGTCGTAGAGCATAGCAAAATTGACAAGTAATTATTGATGAAAAATCTTCTGTCCTCGGTCAATAATTTTGCTGAGAACGATTCACGTTTATTTCCTCAATTCGCAAATAAGGCTGTAAATCGTACACCTAATTTTATTTACAGTGTTTCCGTACCGATCGTTCACGATTATAATTTCGCTGAAGGTCTCCCCTTGTGTTCAGTTCTCTCAGCGGCCGACTTAGTGACAGTGACACTGATCCTCCTGAGTGGGTTGGCCAAGGGAGTGGGCAGGGGCGCTTTCTGGCTACAATGGGTCGACGTCTTCGTTCACCTCCCTGTCGGTGAGTAGGAGGCGTCCAGACTACTCTGTCGGTGAGTGGGAGGCGTCTAGACTACCCTGTCGGTGAGTGGGAAGTGTCTAGACTACTCTGTCGGTGAGTGGGAGGCGTCTAGATTACTCTGTCGGTGAGTGGGAGGCATCTGGACTACCCTGTTGGTGAGTGGGAGGCGTCTAGACTACCCTGTCGGTGAGTGGGAGGCGTCTAGACTACCTGTTCGGTGAGTGGGAGGCATCTAGACTACCCTGTTGGTGAGTGGGAGGCGTCTAGACTACCCTGTCGGTGAGTGGGAGGCGTCCAGACTACCTGTCCGGTGAGTGGGAGGCGTCTAGACTACCCTGTCGGTGAGTGGGAAGCGTCTAGATTGATCTGTCTGTAGGTGTGAGGCGTCTAGACTACCCGGTCAGTAAGTGGGAGGCGTCTAGTCTACTCTGTCGGTGAGTGGGAAGCATCTAAACTACCCTGTCGGTGAGTGGGAGGCGTCTAGACTACCCTGTCAGTGAGTGGAAGGCATCTAGACTAACCTATCTGTTGGTGTGAGGCGTCTAGACTACCCGGTCAGTGAGTGGGAGGTGTCTAGACTACCCTGTCAATGAGTGGGAGGCATCTAGACTACTCTTTCGGTGAATGAAAGGCGTCTAAACTACCCTGTCGGGAAGTGGGAGACGTCTAGACGACCCTGTCTGTGAGTGGGAGGCGTCTAGACTACTCTGTCGGTGAGTGCGAGGCGTCTTGACAACTCTGTCGGTGAATGCGAGGCGTCTTGACTACTCTGTCGGTGAGTGCGAGGCGTCTAGACTATTCTGTCGGTGAGTGGGAGGCGTCTAGACTACCCTGTCGGTGAGTGGGAGGCGTCTAGACTACCCTGTCGGTGAGTGGTTGTGTTACTCTAAGATACTCTCTCGGTGTGTTATGTTTGTTCGAGCCCTCGTAGAGTAAATAGTTTTCATGTTATTGATTGAAGAAGTGATGAACACATCCAAGAAGACAAAAACAAAAGTATATTCATTGTTGTTTGCCTGCATTAGTGATCTATCTCGATGGTTGTTGATTAAGTCAGCTATTCTTAGGATCTACTTTATCCATTTGACTAGATAATATCCGAGTGGGTGTAATCAGTCTTTTTTCAGGGAGTTCAATTCGAGTTATTTCAAGTTGAAACATTGTTGATTTTTCAATTTTTTTGTTGACAATTCTTAGGCAGGTGCCTTAAACACCGTCTCCATCGTCACCCTCACCCATTTTCCCAGTCACCTTCTCCACCGCCGTGACCGTCGTTACTCTAACCCACTATTGCACGGCCGCCTTTCCCACTACCATGTCCATCGTCATCCTGACTCATCCTCCCTCAGGCGCTTTTTCCACTACCGTGTCTATTGTCACCCTGACTCATCCTCCCTCAGGCGCTTTTTCCACTACCGTGTCTATTGTCACCCTGATGGCTGTAACCCTGGAGCGGCTGCTGGTCATCAAGCTCCCCGTTAGCAGTCGCCATTGGAGAACACCGCAGACAGCCAGGAGAACCTGCGCCGGCGTCGGCCTCTTCAGTCTTGTCTTCAACTTGCCGTACTGCTTTCGATTCCTCATGCAAGACGGACTCATCGTAGACTCAAAATTTTCCAAATCCGAGTGAGTATAATTATTTTATTTTCCATTGGTTTCAGCCATCCTAATTTGAACAAAATATATCTTGCACAATTCTTGGAAGCATATACATTAAATATGTAATTACAACAGTTCTATAGAGAAACATAAAGGCCACTCAAACGGTTGCCGGTCACCGACCACTGACCTGGTAGGTACAGAACTGTCGCAATAAACTGCAAGCTTTTGTATTTATTTCACAGGTACTACAACATCCACAACTGGGTACGGCTGCTCCTTCTTGGCATCATACCGGGTGTTTTTTTAATCATTGGCAACATACTGTTTATTCTGTCACTGGCGAAATATCGAAACAATCAACACTTTCAAACAAATAGAAAAGATCGATCAAATTCAATTCCAATAAGTAACATGAATGAAAGAACTGGAAACAACACTTCTAAGACCACAGCTGGGGGGCCAGTTTACACGCACCAGTCTGCGGACTCTGCCAGCACTGAGGCCTTGCCCGCCATCTGTGGGAGCCTCAGTCGGCGCTTCACCCTAGGCTCCGTCAGCAACAATGAGATCCTGGTACAGATCAGACTCTCCAAGAAGGCCTGGTCGACTGGACCTGCCCAAGACGAGTGTGGTAAAAAGAGTCACTGGGAGCAGTCATACGTCATCGACCTGACCAACTCAGAACTCTGCACCAGCTGTCACCGACTAAAGGATCGAAGAGTAACCCAACAGCTGGACAGCTTGCAGTGTTCATGCAAGGTACAGAGAAGCAGGTCCTTACCCTGTTCCTTCTTGCCGGTGTGTAGCACCACTGGAGGATGTAATGTAAGAGACTGGCCGTCGACGCCATCGATGAACATCGTAAAGTCTACACCGCCTGAGAAGGTCCTTCAGAAGATTCCTGAATTTCGAACATTGCTGCAAAAAAACACCAACCTTTCGAATGGATCCGTGAGGAGTGCTCATCATGAACGGATAATTCCTGAACAGGTAAGGTCACTGCAATCGCTTAGCAAAACACATAAGCCTCTTGTATTTTCCGTCATGAATAATCGTACGTGACACGGAGTGAATGACGTTTTCTGACCTCTAGTTCTAGTGAAACGAACGTCTCAGATCTTGAGTCCTTTTAAATAATCACATTTGCCACATAGAAACCCATTTGTGAAAACGGTGTCATGAACAATTTTTTTGTGTCATATTTTTTCAATGTCTTACCGTGATAACAATAAATCTGAGGACAAGCCTAGTACCAATGAATTGCATCAAATAGGCAGAGTATTTGATGCTCACCTGTCTTGCACATATTCATTAGATGAGATTTAAAAAACTATACAATTTCGTAGTAATCAGCTGTTCCTAAAACAAGGTTACCTGAAGTTCTTGACAAATGCACACGCCCTCCATAAACGCGTTATTGGTTGAAGTAGACACTTTCCTCCGCTGCCTGATCCCGCTCCCTGCTGGAAAAGAAAGCAAAGTACCTGGAAAAGGAAGCAAAGTACTCGTTATGTAAGAAACACCCAAATATCGAAGCTGGAAATCATTAAATTAGGTCCGCAGAAAAGTTTGAATGCATGTCACGAAACGGGAAAAGAATGTTGTCAAAAGGGAAATTGCTGCGAATGACAGAACCAATCAGAAAAAAAACTATATGTTTAAAAAATTGAACATCTGTGAAGGGACTTATCGAGAACGACCGCGGAGAGCTAGAAACACACGGCACGGCCTCACGCAACCAATTTTTTGTTCTGGTTGCAATACAAAAAAGGGATATTCCCAATCTTCTGGATATCATAACAGAACGACAAATTTAGGCCCTCAGACCCGTAAGTTTATTGCACTGCCAACATATTAAACTTATAGATAAATTGGAAGTAGCAAATCCTCAGGCTCTGACTAATTTAACCCCAGAATATTGAGAGACTAAGAACGAGACCCCAAAGCATCCCTCAAAAAGTTTTACCCAATCTCCAACAAATGGTACTTGTCCCTCTCAATGGAAACAGGCCAACATTTCTTAATTTTTTGGAAGGGACACGAAGCGTCCCGGTGAAGATCAGACAATAGTCTCACCACAATTAACGGCAACTTGATAGAATATATGATTATGGATAAAATTTAGGAATTTATTGAAGTTAACAGGTTGATGGCAGAATTTCAACCCGGCGTTAGACTCAATCGTTCCTGTTGGACGAATCTGCTGCTCTTTTTTCAAAGATTTTATTGAGTTTTACGTTGAGAAATCACCAATCGGTATCGTAGACTTTAATTTCCAACACTCTTTATAAAATCTCTCCCTTACGCTTAGTTATTTAATTGCACTGCCCAGTATTCGTGCCGAGCGCCGGAGCTGGATGACATGCTGGCTCACGGACAGACGATGAGTCACGTCTCACTCAACATCACATCCTCCCCTTGGGGTGACGTGACAAGCAGCACTCAAGAATCTGTTATAGGTCCAGAATTTGCCATAATCTTCATCAACGATCTTGACAAAATTGTGCTTCTGAAAATTACCAAGTTCGCAGACGACGCAAGCAAAGAGGAAAAGTGCAAACCGAGCTTGGGTTTCAGCAGATCTGATTAGAATTGAAACAGAATCGTTTATTGAGCAGAAAGCGGCGAATCAAATGAAATATCGATAGATGCTAAGCAGTTGGTGGCGTCATTGTTAACGATTATTTACGATAGCAGGCAATCTTATCATGCTGCCTATACAGAAAACAAAATGTTATGTATGGTATTTCTTAACATCACGTATTAAAGATGACATGATCGAAAAGTGGAAGATCATGATGTGTAAGGGAAACATAGTCTGACAGATACCTTTCACTCCTGCTTCGAACGAAGTGACCAGGAATAATGATCACAAAATTGTTGGTAAGCGCACATCATTTGAAATAACGCGTGATTTCTTCACGCATAGAGTTGACAAGGAATGGAGCCATCTTTCATGAGAAGCTGTACACAGCAATGCAATCAAAACCTTCAGAAACAGCTTCACAAATTCTACTGTGCAGAATCAACGCTAATTAGCTTGGCATGTGAAGCATTTCAGGATGATATTAGTGCCAGCATGCTATAAAAAAAATTTGTGTCTGTCGTTGACACCAGTACGGTTAATATAGTGCCCGGCATTGGCACTAGCACGGTTAATGCAGTACCCGGTATTTGCATTAGCGCGGTTAATATAGTGCCCGGCATTATACCTAGCACGGTTAATGCAGTGCCACCCAGCATTGACACTAGCGCAGTTAATGTAGTGCCCGGCATTAGCACCAGCGCAGTTAATGTAGTGCCCGGCATTAGCACTTGCGCGGTTAATGTAGTTCCCGGCATTGACACCAGCACGGTTGATGTAGTGCCCGGCACTGGTACCAACACGAATAATAAAGTGCCTGACATTGGCACTAGCGCGGTTAATGTAGTGCCCGACATTGGCACTAGCACGGTTGATTTAGAGGCCGGCATTGGCACTAGCACGGTTCTTGTAGGGCCCGCCATTGCCACCAGCGCGGTTAATATAGTGCCCGGCATTATACCTGACACGGGTAACGCAGTGCCCGGCATTGACACCAGCTCGAGTAATATAGTGCCCGGCATTGGCACTAGCATTTTTAATATAGTGCCCGGCAATGGCACTAGCACTGCTAATATAGTGTCTGGCATTATCCCTAACACGGTTGATGCAGTGCCCGGCAATTGCTCTAGCTCGGTTGACATAGAGCCCGGTATTGGCACTAGCGCAGTTAATATAGTGCCCGGCATTTTCCCTTACACGGTTTATGTAGTTCCCGGCATTAGCACTAGCGCGGTTGATATAGTGCCCGGCTATGGAACTAGCACAGTTAATATAGTGCCCGGCATTGACACTAGCACGGTTAATATAGTTCCCGGCATTGGCACTAGCACGGTTAATGTAGTGCCCTTCATTGGCACCAGCACGTATGCTACAGTGCCCGTCGTTGGCACTAGCGCAGTTAATGCAGTGCCCGGCATTGGCACTACCGTGGCTGATATAGTGCCTGGCATTGGCACTATCACGGTTAATATAGTGCCTGGCATTGTCACTAGCTCGGTTAATTTGATGCTCGGTATTGGCAAAATCACGGTTAATACAGTGCCCGGCATTGACACTAGCACGGTTAATATAGTGCCCGGCATTGTCACTAGCTTGGTTAATATAGTGCCTGGCATTGGCCCTAGCTCGGTTAATATAGTGCCCGGCATCGGCACCAGCACGGTTGATATAGTGCCCGGCATTGGCACTAGCGCGGTTAATATAGTGCCCGGCATTGGCACTAGCACGGTTAATGCAATGCCCGGCATGGGCACTAGCACGGTTAATGCAGTGCCCGGCATTGGCACTAGCGCGGTTAATGCAGTGCCCGGCATTTCTCCTAGCACGGTTAATGCAGTGCCGGTATTTTCCCTAGCACGATTAATATAGTGCCCGATATTTTTCCTGGCACGGTTATTGCAGTGCCCGGCATTTACCCTAGCGGGGTTAATATAGTGCCCGGCATTATCCCTCGCACGGTTAATGCAGTGCCCGGCATTGGCACTAGCGCGGTTAATATAGTGCCCGGCATTATCTCTAGCATGGTTAATATAGTGCCCGCCATTGGCACTAGCACGGTTTATATAGTGCCCGGCATTATCCCTCTCACGGTTAATGCAGTGGCCGGCATTGGCTATAGCACGGTTAATATAGTGCTCGGCATTGACACTAGCACGGTTAATATAGTGCCCGGTATTATCCCTAGCACGGTTAATGCAGCGCCAGGCATTGGCACTAGCGCGGTTAATAGAGTGCCCGGCATTTGTACCTATTCGTTGGAAAGCGGTGTCCAGCATTGACAGGTGCACACGTTGGTTAAACGAGAAATGAGCCAGAGAGAATTTCAAATAAACATCGTTGGTTGTTGGTTTCCTCAGCATGATCTGATGCGTTGTCTTGAGTATCATCGGTAAATGCTTTTCCGAATACAACCTTTCACGTTCCTGTTGTTTCTATTAGTTTTCAAGTAGATAAACGCCTCTCTTAGACGTGCTACTTTCCTGCCACTTGTAAGCCCTTGTAAACTACTACTCGAACAGGGATTAAGACTGTATCTGTTTTTTTTACATTACCGGTACTCATTTCCGTGAGGTAGACTTAGACACAACATTCATTGTTTGTCACACCTACTACCCAACTCCTTCTCTCAGTGCTGTGGGAAGATGCGCCCTCCCTCACAGCGCTCCCCTCCTTACAGCGCTTTGCTTGGCACACCCACTACCCAAATCCTTTCCTCAGTGTTGTGGCAGGATGCGCCCCCGTAACCAGCGCAGAGCCACGTTGGTCCTAGTTGCTATGATCTGCAGCTTCCTGGTGGGGGAGGCCCCCACACACCTTGCCTCCCGAACCACCGCCGCCTCCTTCCGCCTCCCCGGCAAGGCGGGAGCCCCCAACGACATCGCTTTCAGGTACAGGTGACTTATGATAGCAGGAAGCAGCACAGAAACTGTGATGGAAAAAATATCTTAGCGTTGATCGTTTAATGATGGTTTATTTGCAGAATACCTTCAAAGATGAAACCCTAGTTCCTGTCTAAGCCCCCCAAAATGTATTAGCTATTAACCAGTCATTAATCCGTCATTTAACCCTCATTAACCAGTCTTTAGCCTGTCATTAACCAGCAAATAATCAGTTATTTATCATTGATTAACTAGTTCATAAGCAACAATTCCCCATGTATCAGCCCGCTAATAAAACCAACTATTGGGTAGTCATTAGTCAGCTTATCACTAGCCATTTATGAGCCAGTAACCAGCTACAAGAGCCTGATTGAGCCCGTTATTAGTCTCTTCTCTCGTTCCCAGAGCATTCAAGCTAACTGTCTCCATCCTGATGAGCGCTCACTACTCGGGTAACTTCTTCCTGTACCTCGCCCTGAACCGGCGCTTCGCCAGGGAGCTTCGCCAGCTGTACTCGCGCTGGCGACTCGACAGGGCCAACAGGATCACCTCCCGTTCCTCGTCCTGACGAGGAAATACCACGACGGGCACTTGATCCTGTTGAAGCAGGATCAGGGCTCGCTAATGGTCGTCACGAGGCAGATTCACGCTATGACGAGGGAGGATCCCATCCCGCTCTTCGTCATGACGAGACAGGATCACGCCCCGCTCCTAGTCATCACGAAACAGAAATACGTCCTGACGAGGTAGTATTACGCTCCGCTCCTTATCCTTACGAAACATGATTACGTCCTGACGAGGCTAGATCATGTTCTGTTCCTCATCCCGATGAGTCAGTATTGCACCCCGCTCATCGTCCTCACAAAGCAGGATCACATACTGACTAGGCCGTATCACTTCCCGCTCCTCGTCCGGACGAGACAAGATCATGTCCCGCTCCGCGTCCTAGCGAGGCAGGATCACGTTCCGCTCCTCGTACAGTCGATGCAGGATCACGTCACGTTCTTCGTAATGTTATGCAGGCGGGAAAATATTATCATGCTACTCTTTGGGGAAACAAGTTTCCTTAGCACTCTTTTCAATCCGTCTTGTTCAGCTGACGAACAAAACATAAATGCTGAGCTCAAATTTGTTCCCCTGAAAACAAATCAATTGAATGATCATTTTCCCATCGAATTCCATGTCGCAAGGTCTCTTCATGATCAGTATGGGACACGAGTAGGAAAGTGATACTGTGAAGCACCTCGTTGTTCTTGTTGTTTCTTAGAACGGTCTCCACCGGCGGGGGTGGAAATGGCGCCAGCACACCGTCCGAAACCCTCGATACCCACCGACACCCGCGCGTTGCACTGGGAGGTCGGAGAAGAGAGAGGAGTAACCGGCTTAGTGATGGGGCAGAGTATTATCGCTGCTATCTGAATTATCTTTGTGGGTTGCGTGACAGTTAACAAATGCACACCCGCGTTGTATATACATTTAACCCCGGACCCCAGAACATTGTTACTTGCAACGTGTTTATGTCCCTCGGCCACACTGCAACGCACCAACAAGACCCGTGCAGGGATAACCTCATGTGGAACAGGGATGAGAGAAATTATATGGATTGCTCACTTTTCCATGAGAAAAAATACAGTACATATGTGGTGGCTCTGGTGTCTTAAAAGTATCGGTGGACCTGAGGCCCGGGCCACGCCCAGGCTGCGTCCTAGTCATCACCGCAGAGACAGTGCACACGGCGCCATCCCCACCTGCGAGGATATGAAAGAGGGTGGGTTGAGGTTCTCCAGGCGTCGCCACCGCAGGCAAACGAGTCCTTTAAAAAGACAATTAGTTGTCTTTTCAAAGGACCCGTTTGGCATCACCACGATTCGTTCGGCGTCGCCACTACTCATTCAGCATCGCCAAGATCTTTCCGGCACCGCCACGATTCGTTTTGGCTCGCCACGACTGTTACATGGCCCACACCTCAAGACGATGTTCCATCCATAGCACAACACTTACCCATCACATATCCCACACAAACATCTTCCCTTTGACTCAGTTTTACAGACCGAGCTGCCAGTTGATCACACTGTTCTTTCATGCCAGGAGTGGGCTGCTATTGTGCCAGTTTGTTGGTGGTACCTCAGGATCCAGCCTTTCAGGCAAGGAAGGGACACGGAAAGGGGCGCCATGTGAGAGGGGTCATGCAAACCGTCTACCTCCCCCGCAAAAAGAGCCCTTCCAACCCAACTCCATTCCCTGAAAAAGCTGCTTTGATGATTATTATATGTTTTACATAATCGAAATAAAGTAATGTTAACAAATAAGGAATTAATTGAACATTTTTCATTTCCGTTCGTCGATGGACGACATGAATATCTGTGTGGTCAATGACACTAAGTTAATTTATGTGGACTTACTTTCTCAACATGAAGCGCTAGGAATGTTTGTGTGCACTAACTCACTCACCATTCGGACCAGTTACAGACGGATCAGAAAGTCAAAAAGTCATGAGCATCAGAGAGCTAGAGATGCCTAGCAGTCAATTCATCCATTCCTATTAGATGCTCTGAGCTGATGAGGGTCGAGCTCTTTGGAGAGCTGTCATCAAATTTCAAAAGCTATGTGTTCTCTTAACTAATTTTAGTATAGGAACTTTGAGTTCCGTATTAAAGTGAGCAAACGACTGTATTTGTTTTACAAAAGTTCTACCCGGTATAGTGTTTTCTATGTAGATAAGCCACAGGTCGGAAAAATATTAATGCACACTCTTCACATTTTACTGTATGTATTTGCAATTTGACTGCACGAGACTGAAACATAAATCAATGAATTGTCGAAATTTTTCCATAAATTCAAGCAAGGAACAAAACGTTTTGCCCGTCCACCAGGAGAATCCAAAATTGCCGTCCCCAGACACTTGATTAAGATACGCTTAGGAAATTATTATTTACCTCTAAGAATATTATCAGAACTCGTTGACTGTTAGATGATACCATGACTTCATGAATAATTTTGATGGTCAAACGCATCATTGGAAAGCGAATAGCTGGCTGGCTGGCTGCGAGTGCCTGGCACTACGACGGAATATGAACATCTCGCGTGCTCCACTTACTGGTGAATTACTTTAATTTCATTGGGTATTTGGCTGCATAACAGGGGTTTCATTATTAGGAGCATGAAAGTTGGATTTTTTTACAATATACGCAGCAACCAAGAATATTCAATGACTTCTCCAGTGACCAGTGCCTTGTTCTTCTTCTAGTTCACTTGCCAAGATATTATCTAGTATGCTCGTATCACAATAGCTATGACTATAGCAACTAGTTTCATGTGCAACAATTGAATATCAGTGTAGTGTTAGCTGACGATGGAATTCCGGTAAAGGTCATCTTGTTGTCTAATACATGTATTGTACAGTAATATAAAAACCGTTCCAAGAAGCTCATGTCAGTGTGTTTCAGTTATTCCTCTCAGGTGTTTATTTTCTCTAGTTTCATTGTAGAAAACTCTTGCCATGACATGACAGATTTTCGTGGTAGACCACGATATTTAGTCCTGTGCTGGCATTCGGGGCTTTGCTTTCTTGTTGCATATGAAATCAATGAAATTGAACTAAAACGAATCCACGTGCAGCAGGTCAATTTATATAGACGGTCATCATTTCACCTACATATCTGTTAGCTCATATTCCGTTCAGATGTATCTATCCTCTACG
>SDVV010003232.1:0-21664 GCA_016164225.1 Gammarus roeselii | reverse complement strand
CTTCTGTTGACCGTGCTGCGTATCGTATGTGTTCTGCCCTGTACCTTCATCTTCTGTTGACCGTGCTGCGTATCGTATGTGTTCTGCCCTGTACCTTCATCTTCTGTTGACCGTGCTGCGTATCGTATGTGTTCTGCCCTGTACCTTCTTCTTCTGTTGACCGTGCTGCGTATCGTATGTGTTCTGCCCTGTACCTTCATCTTCTGTTGACCGTGCTGCGTATCGTCTGTGTTCTGCCCTGTACCTTCATCTTCTGTTGACCGTGCTGCGTATCGTATGTGTTCTGCCCTGTACCTTCATCTTCTGTTGACCGTGCTGCGTATCGTATGTGTTTTGTCCTGTACCTTCATCTTCTGTTGAAATCACCTGTAAATTAAAGCTGCAACTTCTCTTCGCACTCAATAAATCCACCACCTTAGTCTTCCGGTAGGTTCCACAATCTCACCGACCCATCACCTCGTTTTTTTGCTACTATCAGCATGGCCGAACAGTCCGGTGATCTATTTTGCCAGTCGGCTGAAGTAGACATGGCCTCTGATCCACTGTCTGACACTGACGACCTCATAACACCCGATCATCCTGCCTTTTATGTTCTGCCTAACAAAAAACGGAATCTATCATTTAGGAGACCTGCAGCAGCGGACTTTGACTCTGCTCCATCTTCAGCCACTGCCAGTCAGCGCACAAAATATCCCCACATTAAAATCCTCTCCTCTGCTCATCCCCCTGCCTCATCATCACCAACTGCCAACCTCATCCTCTGTGAGGATCACAAGGCCCTCTCCTTCAACTTCTTCAACTCCGCCTTACCGAAATGGACTGCACTAGCGTGCCTGATCCCCTACTCCCTTGAGAGAAATAATAAAGAGATAGTCATTGTGGGGCAGATACAAGCCGATCAAATCATTGCCTTTCACTCTGCACCGAATCAATTTGTCATGTACAAAGTGAAATACATCCAGAAAGTCCCTTAGACCCACACTCCTTACATCGGAAAAGTTGTTTTTAATTTGATAGATATTGATGACAGAACAATTCTAACCTTTTCTGAAACCCAAATCGGCACTCTTGACTGTTTTCTCTTCGTGTCCTACCAATGCTATTTTGTCAGTGAAAAAACTCTACCCTAGAGAACCCCTCTCAGCCTCAGATATTGCCATCTCTTCTATCAATTCCATGCGCATCTCCATTGAATGCAGCTCTGCAGTCCCTGAGCGCGTGTTCTATGCTAGTGTTTCTCTCCGTGTTTTCCCTTCACCATACCACCTATCCGCTATTATCGCTGCCAAAGGTATGGTCATGGTGCGATTTCATGTCGCCGCAGTGCACCATGTGCTGAGTGCTCATCTACCGAGCATACTACCACAGCCTTTGAAGAATCAAATGAGTTGCACTGCTTTGCCTGTGGGCCTGGCTCTCCACATGCTTGCTCATCAGCACGATGCAAATTCTATAAAGCAGCTCTGGCAATTGCAGCTCAAGTGCGATGTGGCAACCTGCACAGAGATCGGGCATCTGCCTGCTATGCATCACTCTACTCCAGCCCAGGGAAACCGCCTTCCCCCAACCTTCCATAATGCCTTCTCCTGCTCTTTCTCCAGCGCCTCTCCAGGCTACTGTTAACTCTAAATCCTCTATGAAATCTTGGTCGAACCTTGTAACAAACTCAGATTCCTCCCTCTTACCCTCTTATGTTTCATCTCGCCCTTCTTCGTCAGCCTCTTGTATCCTCACACCTGCTCAAAAGAAAGTTCCCAAAAAGGCTCAGTCACAGAAAACACCTCCCCACTTAACAGCAGAATATGCTGAAGTTCTTAGTGGCAACTTGTGGTACAACTCGGAAGGGCCTTGCCTTGCCACTCTCTTGCTGATAAAATAGGCTCATCCTGTCTAGATTCCCCCCCCCCCCTTTGATTCCTCCATTCTTCAGTCACACTCTGCTTCTTCTGGCACCTCTTCAGCACATGGATCCCCTGTCCTTACTCTTCTCCAATCTCTACTCCAACAGCTTCTGGGTTGGATCCTTTCCAGCTTCCCTACAGATTCTCACATAGCTGCTATCTTATCTGCTCTTTTTCAATCACATTCTGCCTCACTAATTTCCTCTTCATAGCTCCACCTGATTTCACTTCTCATCCTCAAACTCTCTTTCTGCAGTGAAATTACATGGGATTACTGCGAACGTTGTCTTAGTTTAAGCAGTATTTGTCCACAATTCTTTCAAATGCCCTTTGCCTCACTGAAACCCACCTTCATTGTTCACAGAAACTCCGCCTTCCGGTGTCCATATTTACCGCAGAGTATGTCTTGATGGCTTTGGATGACTGGCAATTTTTATTCCTGTTAGTGTGAAACACAGGTCAGCGCCACTTGTTGCATTTGCAGACGGTGTCCTTGAGACCCTGGCAGTCGACATAGACATAGATTTGGCTTGGTCACACATACTCCTTGTCTACAATCCATGTAAAAATATATCTTTGCCAGAATTTTCTCATTATTTTGCTCTGTTGGGTTCTCGTGGTGTTGTATGTGGAGATTTTAATGTCCACCATCAGCATTGGAAACCGTTGAGGAACTCTAGAAACCCAACTGGTCATGCCCTTTTTGACTTCCTCACTAGCGGTGAAGTTCTCCTATTATTGAGCCCTCAAAACTTTCCTACCGAGGAGACCCTGCATCTAGATCTACACCCAACCTTAACCTTTTTGTTGCCACTCAACAGTTTCACTCTTTTGCCATCTTCCTAGCACCTGACCTTGGCAGTGACCATCTTCCTGTACTCCTCTCTTCTCGTAATCGCACCTCTCCACGAATATCCTTTCGCCCTCGTTGAAACTTCAACAATGTGCCTGCCACAATATGGGATGCATGGGTACCAGATTTGGCCTCCTCATGCATTGAAAAGTCAGATACTGCAGCAACAGCCTACAGTTCATTTGAAACTGTGGTTTTGAACACTGCAAAGAAATACTTTCCCCTGAGATCCTCCTCTACCCCAAGGCACCCTGGGAATACCTGGTGGAATGCAACTTGCGAGCAGGCTGTCAACAATCGCCGCTAAGCTATTATCCTATTCAGTCGTTTCCCAACCCCAGTTAACAAAACTGTTCATAATAGATTCACAGCAATAGCAGTTAATGCGCTTCTGACAGAAAATAAGACTTCTTGGAATGCTTTTCTTGCTCGCATCACCCACCGCACCCCATCTGCCCAGATATGGAAGATGTTTCGATCAATCTCGGGACGACACCCTCCCTCTGTCTTTCCTCTCTCCTCTGCTACCTCTCCTCTTTCATCCACCAAAGCTGCAAATGCACTAGCTTCACACTTTTCTCTTTCTTTCTCTAACGTTCACCTCCTTGCAGAACCTGACAGCGTATTTGAGTGATGAACGTAACTCAGATACAGATGACACTCTCAATCACAGTTTCTCTCTCTCTGAGCTGCGCTCTGTTCTTCCCAAGCTTACATCCTACTCTTCTCCTGGTTCTGACCTTCTTCACAACCAGTTTCTCTGTCACCTCCATTGGACCCATCACCATGCTCTCTTGAACATTTTCAACCTTTCCTTCCGTACTGCTGAAATCCCCCCAGCCTGGAGATCCTCCCAAATTGTCCCGGTTTCAAAGCCCGGCAAAGACCCCACCTTAGTTTCGGCCTACAGGCCCATATCTCTGCTCTCCTGTGTTGGAAAGCTTATGGAGATATTTTTGTTGCCCGTCATATGTGGTATCTGGAGAGGCATAATAATTTTTCCCACACCAATTTGGTTTTCGCCCCCAACATGACACCGTGGATGCTCTCATCCTCTTTGAACATGAAATTCAATTGGCTCTTCGCACCCAACAAATAGTTCTTGCAGTCTTCTTTGATCTCTCTGCTGTCTTTGATGTAGCTTCCCATCAGGCAATCTTGTTCAGACTGGCATCACATGGGGTGGCTGGCCATCTCCTTCGGTGGATCTCCAGCTTCCTCACGGACCTCTCCTTCTCTGTCTCTGTCTCCTCAGCCTCTTTTCAGTCTCATCCGATTATTTCTGGGGTCCCACAAGGTGCCATCATCTCTCCCCTTCTCTTCAATATACTACTGTCTGACCCACCTTCCTCTCCAGGTGTCACAACCTTAACTTATGCTGACAACATAACTATGTTTGTTACTGCTGACTCTGCTGCTTCTGCTCAGAAATTTTTACAGGCTGCCTTCGACACTTTGCTCTTTGGGCGCACCGCTTGGGTCTACTCATCAACCCCCAAAAGCCCGGTACTTCGTTTTTACCCTTAAGCGCTCAGTTCCCATTTGTCCACCACTTTACATCTCTGGTGTATCCATCCCAAATTCCCAGCACCAAAAACTGTTTGGCATAATATTTGACTCTCTTCGTTTGACTTGACGTCCGTACATTGACTTCCTACGGATCCGTTGTCAAGAGCGGCTCAACATATAATGCGTGGGCTTGCTGGACCACGGCTTGGGCGCTCGCGCCCCAAACTTCTACTCTTCTATCTGGCATCTATCAGAGGTCTTACTGACTATGGGCTACTCCTTTACTCTTCTGCCTCTTCCTCACTTCTTGCTCGACTTGATGGGATTCACTCGACTGCTGCTCGCCTTCTCATTGACACGTGGCGTTCTACACCTTTAGCCTCTCTCTACTCTGAAGCTGGACTAATACCAACTGATTTATACCGTAAGGAACTCAGCGGCCGGTTTCTTCTCCAGCTTCTTTTCCAGCCTGATGATCATCCATTATATGCTCTTCTACGCCACGATCATTTCCTCACCTCAACCCCCTTTTCATGTCGCCCTCACCGTACTTCTCTTCTATACACAGCATGTCGCCTGTTCCTATTTCATAGGTTCCCTCTCCCTCCCTCTTCCCCTAAGGAAATTTTCTCTGTTCTCCCTCCCTGGCTCCCTTATTTTTCAATTATCCACACCACCTTCCCCACTGCTGCCATAGATGCAGTAGAAGGTAGTGCTCCAGCATTCTTTGCAGACCTCTGTTCTTCTTCCTACCCCAATTATCTCGCTATCTACACTGATGGCTCAGTGATGGGCGAGAATGCAACCTGTGTTAGGGTGGGTGTGGTTGCTCCTCATAGTAACTCAAAGTTATCTTACCGTCTTCTAGCAGGTCACACAATTCTTGCTGCTGAACTCTCTGGGGTTCCTGCAAGCACTGATCTTTCTATCCTCACAGCAGGCTGCCACACTTGCTGCCATTTTTACCGACAGCCTATCCTCTCTCTTTCTCCTGTCCTCCTCAAGGCTTTCTTCCTATAGCTCCCTTGTTCTTGTAATTCATAGACACCTTCTTCTATTTCCCCTCCGCAGTGTGCACCTTCAATGGATCCCAGCTCATTGTTCTAACTCTTCAAAAATTGCTAGGGTGACAACCATTTACAGAAGTAGGAACAAAACTGTTACTGGAAATTATCAAGTCATCTCAGTCCTGTCTTTATTTTTCAGGATATTGGAAAAAATAGTCCACAAACAACTATTCCGTTACTTTTTTGTAAACAATATCCTTCAGAGCCAATAAAAATATAACTTAAGCAATGTAAAGCACCTGCAGGACTTATATAATGAAATAAACTCAAGCTAATTTTTTTTCCCCCTATTTTTTGATTTTCTTTAGGCCTTTGACTACGTTGACCATTTCCTGTTATCTAAACTAAAGTCTTACAAGGAACAGCTAGGGATTTCTGTCCAATGGGACGCAATACATAACTGTGAACGAAATACAAATTACTATGATCAATATTACTCATGGTGTTCCCCAAGGTTCTATTTCAAGGCCCCTGCTTTTCTTACATCTTATAAACGATATATTTAAAGCATCGTTCGTTTCCAAATATGCATCGTTTGTTGATGATAGCTTCTTATCTACCTGCATCCCTTCAAACATCATCAACGAATTAACTGCCTTAATTAACAAGGAACTAGAGTAACTGCCACCTGTATCCTTGAAAATTTGTATTTTTATCGACTCGATCAACTCCACACAACATCTTGTTCATCCAAGTTTGATACACAGCAATATACGTTTTTTTGCACGGTTTTAGAATATTTTTTTAATATCAGCTCGATGCAATTTAAGTCAGGTAGTAGTAGTAGTAGTTGCTTCAGTTTCCACCGGAGTCCCAACGCGAAGTTATTGTAGACTCCCCAGTAGGGCAATTGAAGAGTGGCAAAGTAGGTGCAGCGTAGATTACGAGTAGGTTCAGCGCAGATTCCGAGTAGTTCCAATGCAGGCTCCGAATAGGTTCAACCTAGATACAAAGTAGATCTAACGTAGATACAGAGTAGGTTTAACATAGATACAGAGTACGTTCAACGTAGGTACCGAGTTGGTTTAAAGCAGATACCGAGTAGGATTAACGCGTAGTTACCGAGTAGGTTCAACGTAGATACAGAGTAGGTTTAACGTAGATACAGAGTAGGTTTAACGTAGATACAGAGTAGGTTTAACGTAGATGCAGAGTTGGTTTAACGTAGATACAGAGTAGGTTTGACGTAGATACAGAGTAGGTTTAACGTAGATTTGGGGGGGGAGCAAAGGTTCCATGACTCAGAGGGGCCTCAAGAGGACCGCACAGTTCCTCATGAGGGTCCCGAAGGGTGCAAGAGTGTCCCAAAGGGCCCCAGAAGGGTCCAAGTGGGTCCCCCAAAATTCTCCTGGTCCCACGGGTCTCACGAGTACCCCCTTCCCTGGGTCACCTTATCTCAATCAACCTCGATATGTTTTATAAAAAAACAATGAAAAATTTATCATCATGAAACAAGGGCAGAGAAAAATAATAGAGCCCACGAAAGAAGAAATGATAAAATAATGAAATAAAGTGTTGATGATCTATAAAATGAATAATCATCCATCCACCCCAAGCAATTTAAGTCATAGCCTTTATTCTATATTGGATTTACCAATACGTACTTGAATAATATAAGATGCCAGTGGCTACACGTTTTTGAACTGTATCTCTCAGGGCTTTTCATCTTCACTCCCCTTTTCTGTTATTCCATATAACGGATGAGCAGCATTGTGTAACCGTTGCTGTACGTGTGACAGGTTCCGGTAATAGGTGACTGCGAGTAACAGGTTCCGGTAATAGGTGACTGCGAGTAACAGGTTCCGGTAAAAGGTGACTGCGAGTAACAGGTTCCGGTAAAAGGTGACTGTGAGTAACAGGTTCCGGTAAAAGGTGACTGTGAGTAACAGGTTCCGGTAAAAGGTGACTGTGAGTAACAGGTTCCGGTAATAGGTGACTGTGAGTAACAGGTTCCGGTAAAAGGTGACTGATTAACAGGTTCCGGTAATAGGTGACTGCGTGTAACAGGTTCCGGTAATAGGTGACTGCGAGTAACAGGTTCCGGTAATAGGTGACTGCGTGTAACAGGTTCCGGTAATAGGTGAGTGCGTGTAATCGGTTCCGGTAGTGTGTGAGTGTGTGTAACAAGTTACAACACATGACAGGTAATATATGCTGGGGGCCTGCCAAATATTTATTTTCCTCTAGCATCTTTCTTACCTATTATGACTCATAGTCGCACTTGCATCAATGGAGAATGCCAGTTCATTGATAGGAATTGATAGAATTTATATAATAAGCCTTTTTTTATTCATCTTGGTATTTACTGGTTGCTACTTAATAAAATTGATGCGTCAGAAAATCTAAAAGTATCAGTAACGATACCAGCCGAAGTGCTGGCCATTTGAGGCATCTCTGGTATCGCTTTCTCATTAATCCCAGTATAGGCTGAGCCAAATGTTTGGTATCGTTCCATATTGGAAATCTCCGCAATGTTTCGCCCATTAATTGCCCAAACCAACACACATTCCAGCCCGTTCGGCTATTGACCCTACAAACCCTCATTCCAATCCGTTTGGCTATTGACCGTACAAGCCCCCATTCCAATCCGTTCGGGTATTGACTGTACAAGCCCTCATTCCAATCCGTTCGGCTATTGGCCGTACAAGCCCGCATTCCAGTCCTATCGATCATTGACCGTACAAGCCCGCATTCTAATCCATTCGGCTATTGACCGTACAAGCCCTCATATCAAACCGGTCGGTTATTGGCCGTACTAGCCACATTCCATTCCGTTCGACTATTGACCATACAAGCCCTCATTCCAATCCCTTCTGTTATTGGCCGTACAAGCCACATTCGAGTCCGTTTTTCTGATGACCGTACAAGCCATCATTCCAATCCGTTCGGTTATTGGCCGTTCAAGCCACATTCCAGTCCGTTTGGCTATTGACCATGCAAGCCCTCATTCCAATCCGCTCGGTTATTGGCCGTACAAACCACATTCCAGTACCTTCGGCTATTGACCGTACAAACCCTCATTCCAATCCGATCGGTTAAACCAACTGTTCTATTATATATTTCTTGTTACGTTATAGAAAAAAATCCACTGTGACCATACCACTTTATTGGTAATGAATATTTTGGACTGTCAAATATGCGTCCGATTATACGGTAGTCAATATAGGTGTTTATCAGTGCCGTGATGATGTGTGTGTAATCTATTGATAGTTGTTCATTTCTGATCGGCTCCAGCTGTTCTCTAAAAACTGTTTAGGTACAATTGTAATGATTTTTTTTTCTTCAAAATTTCGAGGTATTTACTCCCACCTATCAAACGATTCAACGTCGTGGAAAGGGTATGAAAATTAGTCGTAGCTTACAAACAATTTTATTAACACCATCCAGCAATTATCAAGAACAGTTTACAGCAGATAACAATGATCACGGTCTTTTATGAATTTACGTCCTAACATGAAGGCACACCTTAATATGGAGGCTCACACATATATGAAGGTACACCATGAAATGAAGTTACAACCTAATATGTAGGTACACCCTAACAAAGGTTACGTACTAATATGAAGGCACACCATATTATGAAAGTACACCCTAACATGAAGGTACCCTCGTATATGAATCTAGAACCTAATATGAAGGCACACCCTAATATGAATGTGCACCCAAATATGAAGGTGCACTCATATATGAAGGTACACCTAATATGAAGTTGCACCCTAAAATGAAGGTCCACCTAATATGAAGGTACACCCTAATATGAAATTGCACCGTAATATGAAGGTACACCTAATATGAAGTTACACCCTATTATGAAGGTACACCTAATACGAAGGTGCACCTAATATGAAGGTACACCAAATATGAAGGTACACCTAATATGCAGGTACACCCTAATATGAAGGTGCACATAATATGAAGGAACACCTAATATAAAGGTACACCTAATATGAAGTAACACCTAATATGAAGGTACACCTAATATGAAGGTACACCTAATATGGAGGTACACCTAATATGAAGGTGCACCTAATATGAAGTTACACCGTAATATGAAGGTACACCTAATATCAAGGTACACCTAATTTGAAGGTACACCCTAATATGATGGTGCACATAATATGAAGGTACACCTAATATGAAGGTACACCTAATATTAAAGTACTCCTAATATGAAGGTGCACCTAATATGAAGTTACACCCTTATATGAAGGTACACCTAATATGAAGGTACACCTAATATGAAGGTACACCCTAATATGAAAATGCACATAAAATGAAGGTACACCTAATATGAAGGTACACCTAATATGAAGTTACACCTAATATGAAGGTACACCTAATATGAAAATACACCCTAATATGAAGGTGCACCGAATATGAAGGTACACCAAATATGAAGGTACACCTAATATGCAGGTACACCCTAATATAAAGATGCACATAATATGAAGGTACACCTAATATGAAGGTACACCTAATATGAAGTAACACCTAATATGAAGGTACACCTAATATGAAGTTACACCAAATATGAAGGTACACCTAATATGAAGGTACACCTAATATGAAGGTACACCTAATATGAAGGTGCACCTAATATGAAGTTACACCGTAATATGAAGGTACAACTAGTATGAAGGTACACCTAATATCAAGGTACACCTAATATGAAGGTACACCCTAATATGATGGTGCACATAATATGAAGGTACACCTAATATGAAGGTACACCTAATATTAAAGTACTCCTAATATGAAGGTGCACCTAATATGAAGTTACACCCTTATATGAAGGTACACCTAATATGAATTTACACCTAATATGAAGGTACACCCTAATATGAAGATGCACATAATATGAAGGTACACCTAATATGAAGGTACACCTAATATGAAGTAACACCTAATATGAAGGTACACCTAATATGAAAATACACCCTAATATCCAGGTGCACCCAATATGAAGGTACACCAAATATGAAGGTACACCTAATATGCAGGTACACCCTAATATGAAGGTGCACATAATATGAAGGTACACCTAATATGATGTTACACCTAATATGAAGGTACACCTAATATGAAGGTACACCTAATATGAAGGTACACCTAATATGAAGGTACACCTAATATGAAGGTACACCTAATATGAAGGTGCACCTAATATGAAGTTACACCCTAATATGAAGGTACACCTAATATGAAGGTACATCCTAATTTGAAGGTCTACCTAATATGAAGGTAAACCCTAATACGGAGGTACACCTAATATGAAGGTACACCTAATATGAAGGTACACCCAAATATGGAAGCGCACCTAATATGAGGGTACACCTAATATGAAGGTACACCTAATATGGAGGTACACTTAATATGAAGGTACACCTAATATGAGGGTACACCCTAATATGAAGGTGCATTTATCATGAAGGTAATCCTAATATGAAGGTACACCTAATATGAAGGTACACCCAAATATGAAGGTCTACCTAATATGAAGGTACACCCTAATACGGAGGTACACCTAATATGAAGGTACACCTAATATGAAGGTACACCCAAATATGGAAGCGCACTTAATATGAGGGTACACCTAATATGAAGGTACACCTAATATGGAGGTACACTTAATATGAAGGTACACCTAATATGAGGGTACACCCTAATATGAAGGTGCATTTATCATGAAGGTAATCCTAATATGAAGGTACACCTAATATGAAGGTACACCCAAATATGAAGGTCTACCTAATATGAAGGTACACCCTAATACGGAGGTACACCTAATATGAAGGTACACCTAATATGAAGGTACACCCAAATATGGAAGCGCACTTAATATGAGGGTACACCTAATATGAAGGTACACCTAATATGGAGGTACACTTAATATGAAGGTACACCTAATATGAGGGTACACCCTAATATGAAGGTGCATTTATCATGAAGGTAAACCTAATATGAAGGTACACCTAATATGAAGTTACACCCTAATATGCAGGTACAACTAGTATGAAGGTACACCTAATATGAAGGTACACCTAATATGAAGGTACACCTAATATGAAGTTACACCTAATATGAAGGTACACCTAATATGAAGTTACACCCTAATATGAAGGTACACCTAATATGACGGTACACCTAATATGAAGGTACACCTAATATGAAAGTGCGCCTAATATGAAGGCGCATTTATCACGAAAGTACACCTAATATGAAGGTAGACCTAATATGAAGTTACACCCTAATATGAAGGTACACCTAGTATGAAGGTACACCTAATATGAAGGTACACCTAATATGAAGGTACACCTAATATGAAGGTACACCCTAATATGAAGGTGCACCTAATATGAAGGTACACCTATTATGAAGGTACACCTAATATGAAGGTACACCTAATATGAAGTTACACCTCATATGAAGTTACACCTAATATGAAGGTATACTAATATGCAGGTACACCCTAATTTGACGGTGCACCTATTATGAAGGTACACCTAATATGAAGGTACACCTAATATGAAGGTACACTTCATATGAAAGTACACCTAATATGAAGGTACACCCTAATATGAAGGTGCACCCTACAATGAAGGTGCATTTATCATGAAAGTACACCTAATATGAAGGTATACCTAATATGAAGTTACACCCTAATATGAAGGTACACCTAGTATGAAGGTATACCTAATATGAAGGTACACCTAATATGAAGGTACACCTAAAATGAAGGTACACCTAATATGAAGGTACACCTAATATGAAGGTACACCTAATATGAAGTTACACATAATATGAAGGTACACCTAATATGAAGGTACACCTAATATGAAGGTACACCTAATATGAAGCTGCACCTAATATGAAGGTGCACCTAATATGAAGGTACATCCTAATATGAAGGTACACCTAATATGAAGGTACACCCAAACATGAAGGTGTAACTAATATGAAGGTACACCCTAATATGAAGGTACACCTAATATGAAGGTACACCCTAATATGAAGGTATGCCCTAACATGAAGGTACACCCTTCTATGAAGGTATGCCGTAATATACAGGCTCCCGAATATGATGGTACACCCTTATATGAAGGTCTGCCGTAATATACAGGCTCCCTAATATGATGATACACCTTATATGATGATGCACCCTTATATAATGGTACACCTAATATGATGGTACACCTTATATTTTTACTGTTAGAAAATGGTTCATAAAATACGTATGAGCTATAATATTTCATTTCTTATGTGCATAATTAGTTGACTTAGGCTTAAACTAAAGGTTTCCTGCCATCACTGGTCTGTAGCTCCTTAATTATAGAGAGTATGAATATGTTTGAAATACTCTTGTCAGTTCAGTGCTTCTGCGCTGCTGCGTTCACTGCAGGGATTTTGCAATATTTATTGCTACGGAAGAGCAGGGTAGTGAACCCACTCTGCTACCCTCATCCACTCCCCATACCTCGCCATCCTGCTCCCCATCACCGCTTCCCTGAAAGGGGGAGAAAATATGGTATTAGGTTAAGGAGCTGTTAATGGGAATTATTGAGGGGTTGGTCTATGAGGAATAAGTTAGTGAAGAACGGGCTAGTAAGGGATGGTTAAATGCGGGTTAATGACGAATGCTTGGTGAGAAATTATTTTAATGCAGGATTACCAGGTAATGAGGGATGTGTTAGTGGTCAATGTTTAAACGAGGAATTAGTAGTGATGGATGGGTTAACGAGGGATGGGTTAATGAGCGATGGGTATATGGGGAGCGATTAGTGAGGAATGGGTTGATAAGGATGTGTTAAATGGATGATATGCTAATGGGAGATGGGTTAATATAGGATGGTTAATTGGTGTGCGGTGAGGGTAGGAGGAATAGTCCAGAGATGAGGGCCTTTTTTGCATAAAGCCTATCAAATAACTCAGCCATGCGATCTACTGTGAAACATTCAAGGTTTAAATTCAGTCGTTATTTAAGCTGAATGATACGCTGAGAAATATTCTTAGTCTCTTGCGAGTAAGAAAATATAATCAAGTATTTAAGGGTGTGGC
Source organism: Gammarus roeselii (assembly GCA_016164225.1). Lineage (NCBI taxonomy): Eukaryota > Metazoa > Arthropoda > Malacostraca > Amphipoda > Gammaridae > Gammarus > Gammarus roeselii. The sequence goes on along the minus strand of SDVV010003232.1, from coordinate 8,279 downwards.
CATTGTTGGCGTTAAAACATCAGAGCGAAATGCAAATAATTTCGATAAGTCTTTGTTGATATCATCAATCAAGGAACAAAATTAGACACTTTCTTGTGATTAGATGCCTATGATGTTTCTCGTACTGTTTGCATGTTCATCTTAAGGTATAAGTTAAATAAATCATGGATTGAGCGTTACGGGCCATTACTTCATCTGAGCGTTACGGACCATTACTTCATCTGAGCGTTACGGACCATTACTTCATCTGAGCGTTACGGACCATTACTTCATCTGAGCGTTACGGACCATTACATCATCTGAGCGTTACGGACCATTACTTCATCTGAGCGTTACGGACCATTACTTCATCTGAGCGTTACGGACCATTACTTCATCTGAGCGTTACGGACCATTACTTCATCTGAGCGTTTTAGACCATTACTTCATCTGAGCGTTACGGACCATTACTTCATCTGAGCGATACGTACCATTACTTCATCTGAGCGTTACGGACCATCACTTTATCTGAGCGTTACGGACCATTACTTCATCTGTGCGTTACGGACCATTTCTTCATCTGAGCGTTACGGACCATTACTTCATCTGAGCGTTACGGACCATTACTTCATCTGAGTGTTACAGACCATTACTTCATCTGCGAGTTACGTACCATTACTCCATCTGAGCGTTACAGACCATTACTTCATCTGAGCGTTACGGACCATTACTTCATCTGAGCGTTACGGACCATTACTTCATCTGAGCGTTACGGACCATTACTTCATCTGAGTGTTACAGACCATTACTTCATCTGAGCGTTACGGACCATTTCTTCATCTGACCGTTGCGGACCATTACTTCATCTGAGCGTTACGGACCATTACTTTATCTGAGCGTTACGGACCATTACTTCATCTGAGCGTTACGTACCATTACTTCATCTGAGCGTTACGGACCATTACTTCATCTGAGCGTTACGGACCATTTCTTCATCTGAGCTTTACGGACCATTACTTCATAGGTACACCGTAATCCAACTGCTAGAAAATTTCAAATGTGTATTAAACTTTATTGTTGCATTATTCATGAATTCTAGTTGGTAAAGATACCAGAAGGGAACGGTTCAGGCTTAGGTATGCGTTTCCATCGAGCCGATGATTTCGAGAAACAAAACGGTTATGATCAAACCTCAAACAGGAAATTCTTGTGAATGCAAGACCTAATTTCGAAATTTTTAATACAATATGAAATAATTCTTTGCTTCATCCCCTTAACTCACCGTTCCACTCTTTCTACACCTCCACTTGTCTCAGTTCGGGCCTTGGACTCCAGGTCTTTGATCCCAGTAGCTGTGTCTTTTGATACAATGACGCCCTCTTCCAGTAACTCGTCGCCTTGACTGTCATTGTCGTGTTCTTCTGGATGTCCTTCAACCCACGGTGCGTATTTGTTGGAAAGATCTAAATTCAACTCGATTTCTTCAGGATCTCCTCCGCCGAAGAAGCTATCATCTTTCATTTCATTCTGGAATTCCGTACCCGACTCAGTCGAAAGGGCGTCGACCTCATCCTCAGAGTCAGGATCCCCTTCATCTCCATGTGCATCCGGGATCGTTCCATCTTGTTGTTGCTCAAATTCATGTTTAGGGAGCGATACTTCGATTTCTTCTTCGCTGCTACCTTCACCTATATCAATTGCACCAGCATCGCCTACCTCCCTGTCTGAAGTCTCATTGGTTGGAGGAAACCTCACCTCCTGTCGTGAGCTTGTTTTGGAGGATAACAGGCCTTCGGTACCGAGGCAGCAGAGGCTTAGCAAAACGAGCCTTCGCCCAACGGTTAACCTGAGGAAAACAAGATTAATGGTGGATCAATCATGATCACTATAGCAGAAAATACAACAGAATTAGCGGCAAAAAACATTACCATTAATCATTCACTACCTTGCAGTCCTGAAGGGCACATGAAGCAGACCTAATGCTAGAATACGCAGTTGCCTATGGAAGAGATTGATTGCGATTATCAATGATGGCCTTTTTTATTGATTAGTCCTATTATAAATAATCAAGCAATCAACATTTGGCTGATGGCGGACCTGATGTGGTGCATTTTTACTGATGTAATTACATTCAGTGATGCGATATATGAATTCAAATGAATGACGTATATTGTCGACAGTCGTTGATAAGAATAATGATGTTCTGTCGGGATATACTTTCCGAGTGTGGAAGGTTATAGTTCACAATGAGTATTATAACGTTGGCAATGTTCAAGTGCCAAACAATACGACTCTGGCCAGAATAGAGTAATGTTAGAAGTGTTCAGATGATTCAGCACTCGGCTCCTATAACGCGTTTTATTCAGAAACACAAACTCTGCTGAAATGAAATGCAGCTCTACAACTTCTCTTATTTACAAAAACATTCAAATAGAAGAAATAACAAACCAATATATGCACACCTACTTCCATTGATGTCTAGTTTACCCGCACCTCATTTTGGTTCTCCAGCCCACCGAACCCTTGGGTAAACACCACACTTCGTATGGCGAAGAAGTCTGAAGCTAAAGAAGGCAGGGAGTCTCGATCGCGGCTCCTCCTGGTGGCGCTGTCAGGAGCTTTCTCAACACGGCATTGAGGAATGGTTATGCTGGTCTTCTTGTTGATCACTATTTCGCAACCATTGTGTTGGATTGCTGGGGCTGTATCCACAACACCTTGCGCGAGGAGTTAAGGGTATACCATGTTGAGGCTTCAAATAAGCTCTTCGACGTAAGGCAAAAATGTGCAAATAAATCTCTCCTCAAAATCTCTCGGTGAACTAAGAGTCCGATTACGATGATAATTAATGGGGGGGGGGGGTGTTTGGTGACCAGCAAGCGGTAATGAGACCTTTTAGTAAATGATGATTATCATGTGTATTATTCAATCATTTAGTTAATGGTGCATTATCAGGTGCATTATTCAATCATCTAGTTAAAGGTGCATTAATCAATCATCTAGTTGAAGGTGCATTAATCAATCATCTAGTTGAAGGTGCATTATTCAATCATGTAGTTAAAGGTGCAATAATCAATCATCTAGTTGAAGGTGCATTAATCAATCATCTAGTTGAAGGTTCATTATTCAATCATCTAGTTAAAGGTGCATTAATCAATCATCTAGTTGAAGGTGCATTATTCAACCATCTAGTTAAAGGTGCAGTAATCAATCATCTAGTTGAAGGTGCATTTATCAATCATCTAGTTGAAGGTGCATTATTCAATCATCTAGTTAAAGGCGCATTAATCAATCATCTAGTTAAAGGTGCATTAATCAATCATCAAGTAAATAGTGCATTATCAGATGCATTATTCAATCATCAAGTAAATGGTGAATTGCCAGGTGCATTATTCAATCATCTAGTAAATGGGCCATTATCAGGTGCATTATTCAATCATCTGGTAAATGGTACATTATTCAATCATCTAGTAAACGGTGCATTATTAGGTGCATTATCCAGTCATCAAGTAAATGGTAATTATCAGGTGCATTATTCAATCATCTAGTAAATGGTGCATTATCAGGTGCATTATTCAATCATCTAGTAAATGGTGCATTATCAGGTGCATTATTCAATCATCTAGTACATGGTGCATTATCAGGTGCATTATTCAGTCATCTAGTAAATGGTGCATTATCAGGTGCATTATTCAATCATCTAGTAAATGGTGCATTATCAGGTGCAATGTTCAATCATCTAGTAAATATTGCATTATCAGATGCATTATTCAATCATCTAGTAAATGGTGCATTATCAGGTGCATTGTTCAATCATCTAGTAAATGGTGCATTATCAGGTACATTGTTCAATCATCTAGTAAATGGTGCATTATCAGGTGCACTATTCAATCATCAAGTAAATGGTGCATTATCAGGTGCATTATTCAATCATCTAGTAAATGGTGCATTATCAGGTGCATTGTTCAATCATCTAGTAAATGGTGCATTATCAGGTGCATTGTTCAATCATCTAGTAAATGGTGCATTATCAGGTACATTGTTCAATCATCTAGTAAATGGTGCATTATCAGGTGCATTATTCATTAATCTAGTAAATAGTGAATTATTCAGTCATGATCCGAGTACTGGCAGCACTTGATCGCTTTGAACGTCAGGTCCATGCTGTATTCCGGCCATTTGCCGAAGCTGTGTTACGACTAATATTTTTCTCATGATAATATATTTGCTGTTTAAGTAAAGCCCCGTCGCTGTGCTCTGTTTTCGTGTGATGACATCTAACAACTGATATCCTAAAATTACCACAATATATTTGGAATGTGATCGATATTTCCTAGATAGTATCAAAGGCAATAAACTATACCAAGTCTCGCAGGCAAAGGGGTTTAGATTCGTCCAATTTAAAGAGCCCACAATGGGATGGACCTAACGTGGTTCACTAATTTTTTAATGCGATGGACCTAACGTGGTTCACTAATTAATTAATGGGATGGACCTAACGTGGTTCACTAATTAATTAATGGGATGGACCTAACGTGGTTCACTAATTAATTAGTGGGATGGATTTAACGTGGTTCACTAATTAATTAATGAGATGGACCTAACGTGTTTCACTAATTAATTAATGGGATAGACCTAACGTGTTTCTCAATTAATTAATCAGTAGTGGAATGTTTGTACCCGTACAATGTCAGGAAATAAGAGTCAAATAACCTAAAAGGATGATTCTTGGCTGCGGAAGCGGTCATGGGAATATGGTCGCTAATTTATCAGGGAAGCCGGTGCTGCCCTCTAGCGAACGGTTTTGAACTCGACTGATGAACTCAAAAGAAAAAGTTCAGCAATAACTTATACGCATATTGGAGTGGCCTGTCGATATTACATTAATAATGTCATTACTGAGTTGCATCGACACGGAAATACGACAATAACTGTCAGTTACTTAATCCTCTTCTTGACCTAAGACGCTGGTTTCATGCCCAACAGCGAATATGGTCGATTAGATGAGTTACTTACTCATGAAATATACTTCTTGACTTTTCAATGACATTTTTATATTTTCAGTCATTTAGATTCGAGTCACTTGGGCGATAAGTGTTTCTTTATTATAATTCCCCATTAAAATTGGCAATATTCTGAATATTCAATTATTTTATTTCAGTTTGGTATTGCAGAAATTGTCACTTTCTGTTTCAATTATTTTGTTCTCGTTTGGTATTGCAGGAATTTGGTCACTTTCTGTTTGTATCGATTGGGTTTTAGGTTCCAAGCCGTTCTTGATCCATTTTGATACGGTGCCCAGCAGCACTTCGGGTTCCCTGATGGCGCGTTAATTAGGTGTTCAAGTTTTGATAGAAACATCGCGCACTGGTGGGTGGGGCTACATTGCTCCTCCCCATTCTGTGACTGCCTACTCCAACGTCACGCATGAGCAACTTGAGAGAAAATGCAAAAGCCTATCCATGAGCACAATCTGGCTAATAAATACGTCGGTTTTGTTGTTTTGAGTCCTCCAGCCTCTCTGCAGTGAGACCGTAAGTAACTCTGTAGTAATAGACGTACAGTCGTCTCCTCCTGCATGCACGTTCCTTCAATTACTAAAGACGTGAACCTCGATCAATTATCAACACTGAACTAGCATTTGTTTTGTGAAAAAACATATTTTTGTACGACACTGTCTCTACGATGATCCCCTTACAAACTACGACCTTCCATCAAAGCAGGTGAGTTGTAGCGAGTACAGCCTGATCATCCACGCACGAATGAGCGCTTGCATTCATTCAACTGATGGTATGTATGAACTTTTTTTGTTCCATGAACAGTTTTCCACACTGTATAATTGAGTTCAACAACTAGCACTAAGCACTTGTACTTAACATATGGCATTGTTAAATGAATGAAGTTGAATGTCATAGCAACTTAATAATAGGTCGTTTGTGCAATAATCACAATACGGGAAACGGAAATGATGTTCATTATTGGAAGTACTTTGAACCGACTGAAAGTGTGAGGGGAAATACAGCCTAGCTACAGATAGTTTCCAGTGTTTGGCGGGCCTAATTCTGGTATTTTTGTTTTATAAGACTCAAATGTGGGAGCAGCCACATCGTATGACTTACGAAGACTGATGTTCTCTCGGTGACACTTCCAAATAATTACAACGAGTTTATATTTCACTGTTAGTAAACTTACAGTGCTGACTTGTGTCGACAAAAATACGTGCAATAACGCATTCTTACGTGACATCTCGTGTGAATTTGCTTTTCATTATCAATCATGAAGCCTCCTGCCTCTGTATGGCGTTTCTGCGTCGGTCATTGGATATTAACATGGAAAATGCGTTAAAAAATTATTGATTTCTTCCATAAACATCGTTCAAATTCGTGTCTCGAACAAATCGCTTAACCACGTGAGGGCAGTTAACGCCTCTCAACATAAGTGCTAAGGATTAGAGTCGCCTGTTCATATCAATAAAATCGGGATTGTTTGTGAGTAATAATTGAGCTTAATATTGATAAAAAAATCTCTGGGTCTTAAACTTTGTATGTGTTTTCTATCATTTATTTTGATGCACCATTTTTAAGAGAAGTTGGTAAGCGTTCTTGTTCAACAGTCCATTTACTGCCCTTCCGTGGCCGACACTAACTAATGCATCATTACGACCGGTTCTGTCGACCAATTAAGGTGGTCTAAATTGCATTTTTTTATCTTCCTAATAAAAATTACCTAAAAATTTACTATTAGGGATGATTTATTTTTAAGAAGACTCGTTCAAAGCTCCTAGAACGGGAAAATTTGTAAAATCGGCTCCTTGAGCAGCTTTCAAAGGTCCCACAATCTGTAGTAAGCACAGCCCCCACGGATATAGCAACAAGGATGGAAACAAAAACACACAAATTCGGAACATATTTTCTTTGTAAAACACATAAAGATGTTATGATCTTCTCATCGTCTTAATCGTCTTCATCAGTGACGGGGGCAGATTCATCGTCTTGAAAGTAGCCGAAAAATTCAGCTGGTGATAGAATTCTAGGTTCATCTGTTAGAGCAAGTTTTTCGTCTTTGTGTGATTCTTCAAGAGGAGCAGTTCGTTTTTGAACTAACCTTTCTCCAGCTTGATGATCCGTTGAGGCTTCTTCACTGTCTACCTCTTCGCTGTGAGTATCGTCGGCTTCATTGTCCCTAACACCTGAACCTTCCTGGATGTCAACTGCTTCAACAGATTCATCCTCTTCTCCGAAAATAATTTCGTTGATCTCAGACTGAGCAATTTCCAGATCTAACGTCTCGCTGTCTTTATTTATATCGTCAGCAAGGGGTTCTGCCTGGACTAGTACTTCATCCTTTTTCTCTTCAAGAGAACTTTCTGAAAGTACTTCTGGCTCATCTTTCTCAAGAGAAAAGTTTGTTAAATCTTCGTACTCTTTAGAAGTTTGCTTATTTTTAAATTTACCTGTTGCTCGGTAGTTTTCTAATACCCTGCCTGTTGATTTCAACGAGACATCGACTGGCACATCGTCTTCACTTACTTGATCTTCTGTTGCTTCAGAAAATGTAACAGTTTCCTCTTCGTTTGACGACTTCTTGGACGAATCTGATTCGACAACAGCGAGACATTTTGCAGGCTCGGATCCTTCCATTGAATCTTGGTCAATTTCCTGATCCTCCTCTCCGTCACGTTTGATCTCAGCTCCCACTGCTTCGAAGTCAACTCCGCTTCCACCGGCATCCCCAATGACATCATCGGTTGTTTGCAAATCATTTCCCTGATTGATCACTTCTTCAACTAGCAAGGTCGAATCCCCAAATCCAGACCCGGGGTGCTTGCCCTCGGCCCCTCTTGGTAGGGCCTTGATTGAAGGCACCGCTACCACGAGCGCAGCCAAAAGGAGTGCGAGTGGAAGCCTGGTGAAGGAAAGTGCACTCGAATGATTAAATATTTCACGATTTACAATAAGCCTGTCAATAAAGTTCTCTGCATACTTATGTCGTCGAAAATGTTTTTATTCATTTTTAGTCGATGCCGTAACAGTCTACCTCTTCGAAGCATCAATTTCAGTTGAATTAAACTAATCCTGTCAGTTGCAGATTGCAGATAATTTTTCAGTTATTTTCTGACGTCAGTTAAAACGGTAGGAGATGGTTAGTATTCATCAAGTGGGCCAGACAAATTATTTGCGTACTGATATTGGGGGATTATTTCAATTGTTTTTTCATATACCAATACAATAACATTTCAGTCTCGCCCTCTGTCTTTCTCTCTCTCACTCTCTCGCTCTTTCTCTCTGAATATCGATATA
>SDVV010003231.1:0-21665 GCA_016164225.1 Gammarus roeselii | reverse complement strand
TGACAGGGTGTTGCAGGCAGTGACCGAGGAAGGCACCTGTGACAGGGTGTTGCAGTCAGGGTCCGAGGAAGGCACTTGCGAAAGGGGGTTGCAGTCAGTGTCCGAGGAAGGCCCTTGTGGCAGGGAGTTGCAGGCAGTGACCGAGGAAGGCCCTTGTGACAGGGTGTTGCATGCAATGACCGAGGAAGACACTTGTGACAGGGTGTTGCAGGCAGTGACCGAGGAAGGCACTTGTGGCAGGGTGTTGCAGGCAGTGACCGACGAAGGCACTTGTGACAGGGTGTTGCAGTCAGTGTCCGAGGAAGGCATTTGTGACAGGGTGTTGCAGGCAGTGTCCGAGGAAGGCACTCGTGACAGGGTGTTGCAGTCAGTGTCCGAGGAAGGCACTTGTGACGGGGTGTTGCAGGCAGTGACCGGGAAAGGCACTTGTGACAGGGTGTTGCAGTCAGTTGCCGCGGCAGGTATTGGTCACGGGGTGTTGCAGGAAGTGAGCGAGGAAGACATTGGTGACAGGGTGTTGCAGGCAATGACCGTGGAAGGCATTGGTGGCTGGGTGTTGCAGGCAGTGACTGAGGAAGGCACTTGTGACAGGGTATTGCAGGCAGAGACCGGCGAAGGCATTGATGGAGGGGTGTTGCAGGCAGTGACCGATGAAGGCAAAGGCGACGGGGTGTTGCAGGCAGTTACCGCGGCAGGTATTGGTCACGGGGTGATGCAGGCAGTGACCGGGGAACGCATTGGTGAAGGGGTGGGTGTTGCAGGCAGTGACCGGGGAAGGCATTGGTGTAGGAGCGTTGCAGGCAGTGACCGAAGAAACCATTCGGAGTGTTGCAGGCAGAAAGGGAAAAACAAAGGGAATAAAAAAGGGAACAAAATTCATGGAAGTACATGGGACAATCAAAACATCCATGTCTTCCACATCTTACAAGAAGCGCCTATGTTGTGATCCAAATTCCATTCACGAGAAGGGTGGGAAGTTTCAGAAATTTTATTCACAGGCAATTTATTATGCCGACATGAGAGAATGTTTTTTTCTCTCTCTCCTGCAACGATTCTGCTGTGATGAGCAGGAACAAGTCGAACCCATGCAAAGTCTCAAACACTGAAGTCCTCTCCTTGGGTATACGCCTCGTTGCTTGGACTATGATGTACACTATGGGGTCCTGCGCATCCTGTTTGGGATGATCCTTGACTCAAGATGCAGAAGCACGCTGAGAGCAATATCTGTTCGGGGATACTTGCATGGAACAGCCAGACGAAATGGACCATAAAAAGAGTAGTGAGATGCCATCTAAAGCAGGTAGTTCTTTAGTGCTCTGTATATCAAGCAGTTGGTGTACGAGTTGGTGCAGCTATTGTCTAAAATCACATTTTTTTTATCATTAGTTAATTCTTATTTTACATAGCGTCAACTGCCGACTACCCAAGACCAAGGGTAGGTGACGTGTGCTGTCACCTACCCTTGGGTAATGTAACTCCAAAGGGACGAGTGATGGCCGATAACCTCGGGTAATGGGACACCAAAAGGACAAGTGCTGTTATAATCTTGGGTGATGTGACGCCAAAGAGCTGAATGCTGTCAGATACTCTTTGGTAATGTGACGCCAAAGGGATGAATGCTGTCAGATACCCTTTGGTAATGTGACGCCAAAGGGATGAATGCTGTCAGATACCCTTGGGTAATGTGACGCCAAAGGGATGAATGCTGTCAGATACCCTTGGGTAATGTGACACCAAAGGGATGAATGCTGTCAGATACTCTTGGGTAATGTGACGCCAAAGGAATGAATGCTGTCAGATACCCTTTGGTAATGTGACGCCAAAGGGATGAATGCTGTCAGATACCCTTGGGTAATGTGACGCCAAAGGGATGAATGCTATCAGATACCCTTGGCTAATGTGACGCCAAAGGGATGAATGCTGTCAGAGACCCTTGGGTAATGTGACGCCAAAAGGATGAATGCTGTCAGATACTCTTGGGTTATGTGACGCCAAAGGGATGAATGCTGTCAGATACCCTTGGGTAATGTGACGCCAAAGGGATGAATGCTATCAGATACCCTTGGGTAATGTGACGCCAAAGGGATAAATGCTGTCAGAGACCCTTGGGTAATGTGACGCCAAAAGGATGAATGCTGTCAGATACTCTTGGGTTATGTGACGCCAAAGGGATGAATGCTGTCAGATACCCTTGGGTAATGTGACGCCAAAGGGATGAATGCTATCAGATACCCTTGGGTAATGTGACGCCAAAGGGATAAATGCTGTCAGAGACCCTTGGGTAATGTGACGCCAAAAGAATGAATGCTGTCAGATACTCTTGGGTTATGTGACGCCAAAGGGATGAATGCTGTCAGATATCCTTTAATATGTGACTCCAAAGGGATGAAAGTTGTCAGACACCCTTGGGTAATGTGACGCCAAAGGAATGAATGCTGTCAGATACCCTTGGGTAATGAGACGTCATAGGAATGAATGCTGTCAGATACCCTTTAATATGTGACGCCAAAGGGATTAATGTTGTCTGACACCCTCGGGTAATGTGACGCCAAAGGGATGGATTCTGTCAGATACTCTTTGGTAATAGAACACCAAATGGACGAGTGCTGGTCAGGTCATACCTTAGGGTGAAAAGACGCCAAAGGGACAAGAGCTGTCAGAAACCCTTGGGTAATATGAAGCCAAAGGGACCAGTGCTATCACCTATCCTTGGGAAACAGGACGATAAAGGGACCAGTGTTATCACCTACCCTGAGGTAATGTAACTCCAAAGGAACGAGTGCTATGACCTAACTTTGGATATTGTGACGCCAAATGGACGAAGGAGACTTCAGTGATTGCACAAGGGATGCCTCGTCTAACAGAGACGTCAGGAAGCCGAGACCGTGCTCGAGCATTGAGGGCTGTGCACCACGGACCTCATCCTCTCTGCGAGCAAAGTGTTTACGCGTCGATTGTGTGAACAAAGTGTTTACACGTGGATTATGTGTTCAGAGGGTTAACACATCGATTATGTGAGCGGAGTGTTTACACGTCGATTATGTGAGCAGCCTTTACACGTCGATTATGTGAGCAATGTTTACACGTCGATTATGCGAGCGGAGTGTTTGCACGTCGTTCATGTAAGCGGAGTGTTTACACGTCGATTACGTGATCAGAGTATTTACACGGCAATTATGTGAGCAGAGTGTTTACACGTCGATTGTGTGAGTAGAGTGTTTACACGTCGATTATGTGAGCGGAGTGTTCACATTTCGATTATGTGAGCAGAGTGCTTACACGTCGATTATGTGAGCGGAGTGTTTACACGTAGATTATGTGAGCGGAGTGTTTACACTTCGATTATGTGAGTGGAGTGTTTATACGTCGATTATGTGAGCGGAGTGTTTACACGTCGATTATGTGAGCAGAGTGTTTACACGTCGAATATGTGAGCGGAGTGTTTACACGTCGATTATGTGAGCGGAGTATTTACACGTCAATTATGTGAGCGGAGTGTTTACACGTCGATTATGTAAGCAGAGTGCTTACACGTCGATTACACATTAAATATCACTTCGTTGTCAACAAAATCATATTCAAATCTGCCAGTGCCAATCAAATATAGAAAATTTGAAGTCCGGACTCGAGTGCAAACAACAGGGAAGTTGTAAGTCAATTTATTTCTGCTCTTAATTGGGACACCATCAAATTTTGTTGTTGTTTATAGCCATGTCAGAAGAAGGCTGCTGGTCCCTTGTCTTCAGTTCCGGAAGCTGTTGATGTAAAGCAGCTGCAAGTGCGACGCATGGATACTAGATAATTCATATAAATCACTTAGAAGAAAACTTTACACGTGTTGGCAAATAATTAATACGGCAAATACTGTTCTTATTCTCTTAAACGGATGATACGAAATAGAGAAATCACTATATAATAAAGTGCCAAATTGGTAGTTGACGATATTGCTATGTAACGCAAGAATTAACCTAAATAGGGTATGGAAGGGGTACCCCTCGAAAAAATGTAAAAAGGGTTTAGAAAAGGGCACACAACGGAAATATGGAGTATCGAATTCATTTTGTGTGGGTAATGTGTAGCTATTGTATAGGTATGGAAGGGATGTAAGGATATTGGAATTGTGATTATTGTTGTGTATTAACGATGAGTTTTTTAAGAAGAGATTTGTTGTGAGGGTTAGTTATGTATGCAGGTTAGGTGTTGAATTTGGAAATTGATGTTATAGAAGGAGTTATATCCATTATTATTTTTTACCAGTATGATAATAATAATTATTAATATCAAGAGTATGTAATTAATTTAGTTCGTACGTTCACTGCATGGTTTTATTGTCGAATTTATTTGGTTTATTTACGAGCTGTATGGATAATTGACGTTGTGTTTTGCATAGGCATAGAAGAGTTCATTCGTACCGGTTAGTATTGCAGTCGTGTACATCGGCTTACGTCTTGTGGGGATAGTTGACGTTAGGTATGGGATTGGCTTAAGATGAAGGAGTATTTAGTTATGTTAGGGTTAGAAACGATGCTTGGTTTTATGTGTTGGTATAAGATGTATGGTGTTTTGGAATGGGTTATGAAAAGAAAACGTACGTTCATTGCATGACATTTGTATGGAATATTTTTTTAAAGGTTAGTACTGTGTACTAGTTTACCGTGTTGTTAGGATATTTAACGTTGGGTATTGAACAGATAAGGAAGAGTTCATTTGTAAGGTTAGGCATGAATGTTGGTTCTACATCTGGTTAAGATAATTGACGTTGGGTGATGGGTGGGTATAGGATGGAAGAGGTATTAATTGACGTTGGGTGACGAGTGGTTATAGGATGGAAGAGGTAATAATTGACGTTTGGTGATGGGTGTGTATAGGATGGAAGAGGTATTAATTGACGTTGGGTTACGGGTGGTTACAGGATGGAAGAGGTATTAATTGACGTTGGGTGATGGGTGGGAATAGGATGGAAGAGGTATTAATTGACGTTGGGTGATGGGTGGAAATAGAATGGAAGAGGTATTAATTGACGTTGGGTGATGGGTGGGTATAGGATGGAAGAGGTATAAATTGACGTTGGGTGATGGGTGAGTGTAGGATGGAAGAGGTATAAATTGACGTAGGGTGATGGGTGAGTGTAGGATGGAAAAGACATTTCTTTACAATAATTAGTAATGCAAGACAGTTTAAGGTATTTACATGCATTGTTAGATGTTTTGCGAATGGGTGGGGAGAAATGCAGTGTTGAGTATTAGTAAAGGATAAATGAAGGTTGGATAGAATTAGTTTGCGTTGCACACTCACTTAGCAGTTGATTTAAATATGAGAAATAAATGATACATATTAAAGCATTTGATTTTGTATTGTATTACCATTTATAATAATGCCCGCCAGTAAACGTACAAACCAAATAAATGCTCCACTCCAGAAGAAAGAATGCTCCTAATGGAAATAAAATGAAAAAATAATAATAACGACAATAATAATAATCACAATAAAAATTACAATAACAATAACAATAATAATAATAATTACAAAATGTATAATAAAACTACAATAAAATAACAATACTGATGACCCATTATGGAACATTCTATACCAACACCTATATCTGCAAAGATTACTAACCCTAACAACACTTGAAACCGGCAGAACCCCAATAGCCTTACATTCCTTCCATATCAACACAATAGCTCAACAATACCCCTACGAAGCCTTGACAATACTCCAAACACAATCCCTTTAATCCTGCACCCGCCGCGCACCATAGTTTCGTTGCGTACCTTCTTCCAAACTATTTTTTGCGTTTGGGTATCCCTTCCAAACCATATTTTCATCAATTTTTGTATACTATTGTAAAATAAACCACTTGCAGAATGAAGAAGCATAATACTATAAATAACGAACATACAGCAAATGAAGGGTATACCAATGGAAACAACTAATTCCATTTATACTATACGAGAGTGGCAAAAAAAAATAAAAATTGATACATGAAATTCTTCGATAATAGAAGTTCCTCAAAGCCATATGTATGTAAATCTTTCCAACACGACCAGGCGTCGCATTAACCTTGCTACTCAATAAATTGTTGCCTTTTTGCAATGGGAGCTAAAAAATGACCACGCATGCAATAGAATGCAAGCAAATAGAAGCAAAAATAGGAAGAGCGACTGTCTTGCAGAAGTTCATCGCCTTGCTCATGCTCACAATGCCGGCCTGAACGATGTTATGTGGGAAACACGCCTACTGTCCGATGAAATAAGAATTGTGGTGTCAAGTATTCAAATTATTTGCAAGCTTTGGTTGTTTTGCCTATAGCAAAAGGTGTAGGACTGGAGTAACTCAAAGTAAAGCTATGAGAATTTACTTTACTAAACGTTGAATAAGACTGTGAACCTGTGCTGAAAATAAAGGGATTCAACAAGCTTCGCACTAGTGATCGTTCACTCTAGCCAAATCAATTGTCTTGATGTTCCAGATGGGAGGTTGAACCAAACCTTCTTCTTTTTCTCTGCCGTATCAGGCGAACACTCTTAACCAGAAGCCCAGAGTGTGTCGTTGGGAGACCACTCCGTTCTCAAAGCTTTCTCCGCGCTCGTTACAGCGATAAGTCAGTTTACGAGGCAGTAAAGGGTCATCATTCAGCAGCTACGCTGTAACCATACCGACGAACAATGCATGCCATTGTTCTGCTCTGAATGAAAGGGTAAACAAACATCACTAACCAGGGTCGATAGCATCAAGGAGGGTTGCTCCGTTCATGTCTGTGACGTCATCTGGAGATCAGAGACAAGTACACATATCTTGGCCACTGTTTAGGTGACCCCAAACCTGACAGGGTAACAAAATTAAATTATGTTTGAACAGTTACAGGTATAAGACAATTAGGTATCATCAGCAAGGAACTAAGATTCTTATTTAGGAAATGACTGGTCTCATTGCATTCCAACTGAAGCATTGCGCTCCTAAACAGCCGGAGTGGAAACATTTGAGGCCCTCCTCCCCGAGTACCCTGGTTTGATCTTTACAATGGTTGTTTATCTGGATTATTGTGTGAGCCCCTCCCGAGGTACAATCAACAGCTTACTCGTATCTTGATCTGAGCCCCCTCTAAGTTTAATGAAAATTGTCAAAGAGCTATGCATGTTTATATCATCTGAATGATGAGAAGCCAGAAACATTAATAACTGTACTTAACTTAGAAGATCCCTGTTAATTAAGAGAGCGTGATTGTTGCAAGCAATATTAGATTATACATCACTCTATTATAGTCTATAGTTCACTCTATTGTGGTCTATAGTTCACTCTATTATAGTCTATAGTTCACTCTATTATAGTCTATAGTTCACTCTATTGTAGTCTATTGTTCACTCCATTGTAGTCTAGAGTTCACTCTATTATAGTCTATAGCTCACTCTATTGTGGTCTATAGTTCACTCTATTGTGGTCTATAGTTCACTCTATTATAGTCTATAGTTCACTCTATTGTAGTCTATAGTTCACTCTATTATAGTCTATAGTTCACTCTATTGTAGTCTATAGTTCACTCTATTATAGTCTATAGCTCACTCTATTGTAGTCTATAGTTCACTCTATTGTAGTCTAGAGTTCCCTCTATTATAGTCTATAGTTCACTCTATTGTAGTCTAGAGTTCACTCTATTATAGTCTAGAGTTCCCTCCATTGTAGTCTAGAGTTCACTCTATTATAGTTTAGAGTTCAACGATGACCTGAACGCATTTGACGGGCAAACGGAGGAAAATTTGATTAAATGCAGTACCCGTTTATCAAAATGGTACTAACTTTGTCATCCGCATGCTTCTAATTTATAAAAAACATCCTGTGACTGTACAGAGTGACTGTACCTGACTTACTGCATGTGACTGAGCCTGAATTACTTCATGTGACTGTACAGAGTGACTGAGCATGACTCATTTCGTGTGACTATACAGAGTGACTGAGCCTGACTCATTTCGTGTGACTGTACAGAGTGACTGAGCGTGACTCACTTCGTGAAACTGTACAGAGTGACTTAACCTGACTCACTTCGTGTGACTGTACAGAGTGACTGAGCCTGACTCACTTCGTGTGACTGTAGAGAGAGACTGAGCCTGACTCACTTCGTGTGACTGTACAGAGTAACTGAGCCTGACTCACTTCGTGTGACTGTACAGAGTGACTCAGCCTGACTCACTTCATGTGACTGTACAGAGGGACTGAGCCTGACTCACTTTATGTGACTGTACAGAGGGACTGAGCCTGACTCACTTCATGTGACTGTACAGAGGGACTGAGCCTGACTCACTCCGTGGTAGCAGGCAGCACAAATTTGGTTGAATTAGCTGTCTCCAAACTATTGATGCTTACAGGCCGGGATTGCGTGAAGGAGTGATTTTACTCTGGTAAGACATCCATTTGTCTTCACCTCCAAGTCGTCAATAGACGAGCTGTTAGATTCTTCCATTCCTAAATAAACCAGAGGACGACCGTCACAATCTGTTGGTATTTTAAACTTGCAGCTGCTGCTGCATTTCATTCGCCTTAAGCGAGAAACAGTTTTTCAAATGGACTGTTAACGCAAACCTGAATTAATTAATTTCAGGAGATATACAAATAATGCGTTTCTGGATTTCTCCTTCCATGCAGGTTATTGGCCTCTGAGTTTAAAGAAATCCTAGTTGTCTAGGCTCACAAAAAAATCAATTAAAAGAGTGTGGTTATTTGTAGTCTCGACGTTGGTTAGGTTCGTGTACATGCAATGGGCCTTATGAATCATTCATAGCGCAAATGTTCCTATTATAATACTCTACCCACGATTGCACAAGAACACTAAAAATCTGCACCGTTTTTAATTATTTATCTGGTATCTAAAAAACTATCGACACCCTTGAGGGTGTGCCCGAGCGGTTGGGCAGCACCGTCTTAAGTGCCCGGTGCAGTTTGTATTTAGTTAACGTGCAGAGCCATACAGGGCTTACTGAGCCATCTCAAGAGCCTTATAAGGCTCTCCGGCACCACCACCACCTGACGCTTAAGGCGCGAGCACAACCGGAGGCTCTTCAAGTTCAAGGGCTCATGTGCGAGAAGTCAACCTAGATATTCCCATGGACCAGGGACTCTCAAAAGGGTTTAAGCGACCCTTCCTCATCCGAAACATGAGGATGACCAAACATCCCAACCAACCTTAAGCTGCGTCGTCCATGCCTGGCATTGCATCTCAGCAGGGAACCTTTGCATTCGTTTATGTTAATGAATCCAGCAGGCTATGGAACACTGGGGATCGATCGTCGGGTAACCTGTGCGCCCAAGAGCTGTAGGTGATCCGCCCATGCTCCCTGCTATGGCCTTGAGCAAGAAGACTATTGCTCCCTGGCCTCTTAGTTGGAGGCTCGGTGCTGTAATTAGGTTGGGTAAGAGGAATGGGTGCAGTGATGGATCGGGGTACAGAAACATTGATGGATGCTGCGGGGGAAGGTGAAGCGTAGTGATGGGTGCCGCGATGAATTGGGGTACAGAAACATTTTTGGGTGCCATAGGTGAGGGTGAGGCGAAGTGATGGGTGAAGGCTTGCAAAGGATTGTTGATGGAGCTGCTGGTGGAGAAGATGAGCACTGCGAGTTGAAGCATAAGAGGAGTATAAATGAACTGCTTAGTAAGATACGGGCAAAGCAGAAGAGCCAGGGGTGGCTTCATGTTTTTTCGATGGAAACTCATCACTGGTTCCCAACATGTTTCAAACCCTGTCGTTGGAATGAACTTTTTGTGAGTTCTTAGCCAGGTCTGACATAATTCAACAACTATTAATTCCTACAGCTTGAATGCTTAATTGCATACAATTTTTGCTTATTGCGAATTATATAAGTGCAGTTTTTACCAAATAAAAATAACAATTTCTTGAACGCTATGCAATTATGAAAAAAAACATGTTCCGCACTCGTCAGGACATATGACGTGAGGTGTCATTGGCGGACCGCCTAACCAACTCGGGGTGATAGGTTCAGTTTACATGAGATTGAACGGTGCGCCACATAGATTTTTTAATTATGTTCCAGATGTTGTTATCATTTGCTCAACGTTTTTAATGAATCGACTGATTTTTTGAAACACTCACTTAGTTTTTTGTAGTAGTAGACTCAAGGTGTTGGCACAAACCGGAAGCTTCTGCTGAAACTTAAACAAGAAAGCTTCAGCGGAAGTTGTAGATAATAACATTTTTTTTCGTAGTATACACAGGTAGAATCGAAAGAACAATCGCTTCCATTCCCTGTAAATATTTACGAAAACTTAATAGCTACATTAATTCCACATTTTGAGCAATTAGGGAATGTCAAGCAAGGTCACCCGGTGGGGAGGTACGCATTCTTCAAGAGTTTCTGACTTGTTGCTGTATACAACCGACTGCTGTGAAGCGATCCTCTAGAAGAGGTAGAACTAATTAGGGAATTGTTCGCACATCATTTATCATGACTATTAACCTTTAGTCGAACCTAATGTGACTCCTACACAGTCAATTTTATTTTAGCTCGACCTCTCCCTGGATAGGTACTCAAAACGCGTTGAAGTCTCCGTGAAGTGTGTCCTTCCCTCGGCGACGCAAAGACCACCACGCACGGGCTCTGGGTACACGCAACGAATAATAGCTACTTGGGAACCATTTTGTTTCCACCCTCACTGAAGATGTTTGCGCAACAGTTGCGTCAGTCTCAGAAACTCATCGTTTGACTGCGATTTTAGTCAGCTTTACTCGAGATCACTGCCTTAGCTTCGTTGAAGTTACTACTACCTCACCACAGAGGTGCCTGTACTGATAGAGTACTATATCATTACATTATCAACGAGGTGCCTGTACTGATAGAGTACTATATCAATACATTATCAACGAGGTGCCTGTACTGATAGATATCTATATCATTACATTATCAACGAGGTGCCTGTACTGATAGATATCTATATCATTACATTATCAACGAGGTGCCTGTACTGATAGAGTACTATATCATTACATTATCAACGAGGTGCCTGTATTGACAGGGATCTATGACATTACTTTATCAGTGAGATGCCTGTATTGACAGGAATCTATGACATTACTTTAATAGAGAGATGCCTGTATTGACAGGAATCGATAGGATGTTTACATTAATCCTTTACAATTCAACAGTATTTGCGGAATGTCTTAATTGCTCGTCGTTGTTGCGGTGGTTGTTTTTTTAACCTTAGTTTTTCTATTAATACATAAGACTGTGGGCGGATCAATATGCAGTACATAGACCGGCAAGCTAGCTTAGTTGTATGTGAAAAAAGTTTTCATCGACTCATTCTAAATAGTTCATAGTGATGTCATTTTCCATCACGTATAAAATGTCGGCCGTAGTTGATAAATTCATAACACTCATATTTCTTACTTTCTGTAGCTACCTGCAAGCAATTTTTCATAAATGACTGCAAGTCTTGATGTACGATGGTCATTGATACATACTGATTGTTGATACATGCAGTTATTGATACATGCAGGTCATAGACACATGCAGATGATTGATACATGCATGTTATTGATACACGCAGGCCATTAACACTTGCAGATTATGGATACATATAGATCATTGATAAATACAGATTATTGATACATGCAGTTATTGATACATACAAATCATTGATACATACAGATTAAAAATACATGCAGGTTTTTGATACATACAGATCATTGATACGTACAGATTAATAATACATGCAGGTTATTGATACGGGCATGTAATTGATACAGGCAGGCTATTCATACGGGCTTGGTATTGATACAGGCAGGTTATTGATACGGGCATGTTATTGATATAGGCAGATTATTGATACGGGTATGTTATTGATACAGGCAGGTTATTGATACGCACATGTTATTGATACAGGCAGGATATTGATACGGGCATGTTATTGATACAGGCAGGTTATTGATACGGGCATGTTATTGATACAGGTAGGTTATTGATACGGGCATGTTATTGATACGGGCAGGTTATTGATACGGGCAGGTTAATGATCGAGGCAGATTATTGATAAAAGTAGATTATTGATAGGTGCAGATTAACCTCAAATCAACAAGGTTTTAATTGTTGCTCAAAATATTAACCGAAGAACTACCAAATTCCCAACTATCCCCTCTTACCGCACTTTTTTGACTAACTACCACCCCACGCTCCTGCATGAAATGCCTCCCCCTCCCTTTCCAAGTCTGAAACCCCCCGTCCAGCTTTTCCAGCATGATCCAAAAGCAAGGCGGGGGGGTGACAGGCTTGTAGGTAACCGCCTCAGCCAACATGGTGATTGGACAGGTGACGTTTAGGTACTGCCTGAACGGGTGATATACTAACTTGTTGAATAACCCTCAACTTGCTTGCACCTCACAGGTTGCTTGATCTGACTACTTACCCATTGCTAGCAACTTGCGAGGGTCACGAGTTACTGCTTCCTAGCATGATTTAGAAGGGCATCTTTTTTAATGCTTTCCAGCATATTTGCATCTAAAGCTGACTTAATGTATAATGTGTAGTACATTGGGTTATGTGTACGGTCGTCAGGTAAAATTCTCCAACATTGATATTTATAAAAAAAAATTTAATCAATATTTTACCATTTCCTGTTTATTAGGAAAAGTTTTGTGAATACGGGACCCTCGTGATGACAAAAAAAATGATTTGACTGGGAATTAAATTATGCCTGTAATTTAGCAAAATCGACAATAAAGTAGTTATTTTGTGTATTACCACGAAAATTTGTCATTGTACCAGTTAGTATTTATGGATTAAAAATTTATTTCGGTATGATGGCATGTTGATAAAATAACATAAATAACAGAACACGCAGATGATACGCACCAAGTCTTCGTCAGCGTAACGGAATACACAGATAATGCACACCAAGTCTTCGTCATCGTAACAGAATACACAGATGATACGCACCAAGTCTTCGTCAGCGTAACAGAATACACAGATGATACGCACAAAGTCTTCGTCAGCGTAACAGAATACACAGATGATACGCACCAAGTCTTCGTCAACGTAACAGAATACACAGATGATCCGCACCAAGTCTTCGTCAGCGTAAGAAAATACACAGATGATACGCACCAAGTCTTTGTCAGCGTAACAGAATACACAGATGATACGCACCAAGTCTTCGTCAGCGTAACAGAATACACAGATGATACACACCAAGTCTTTGTCAGCGTAACAGAATACACAGATGATGCGCACCAAGTCTTCGTCAGCTTAACAGAATACACACAAGAATAGCAAGATATTAGTTATCGTTGCTCATTTTTCATGAACAAATTTTCAAATATTTAAATGTAATTTTCAAAGAAAATATTTATCATATGGAATTACATTTACAAGCTGTACTTAATCTTTTCAGAATTAATTGAATTATATGGTGATAGTATAAGTCATAATATTTTCCAAGAATTTTAGGGTTTTGCGGACTTGAACTGATGATTGTACATACATGACCCACAACATAGTGTTTGCTCAACATCCGCATCAGCATCTCGTCATGCAAATTACTGACCAACATGCGTTGTGAGCATCAATTACTTACTAACGTGCACTGTGAGCATCAATTACTCCCTGGCATGCATTGTGAGCATCAATTACTTACTAACATGCACTGTGATCATCAATTACTCACTGACATGCATTGTGAGCATCAATTACTTACTAACATGCACTGTGAGCATCAATTACTCACTAACATGCATTATGAGCATAACATATTGACTAACATGCATTGTGAGCATCAATTCCTACCTCGCGGTTCCGTCCTACTTACCCTCACAACACACAAATGGTTGATCGAAAGGCAAATTCAGTTTTTGTTTTCATTATACCTCATGTCCCCTCTACTTCGGTGGATCTCAACCGACCTGTAAGGTGGTGAGGTAACTCCCCTAGCTTCTTCTTCTTCGGTTGATCTCAACCGACCTGTCAGGTGGTGAGGTAACTCCCCTTGCCCATTCTCCTTCGGTTGATCTCAACCGATCTGTAAGGTGGTGAGGTAACTCCCCAAGTACCCTCTCCTTCGGTGGATCTCAACCGACCAGTAAGGTGGTGAGGTAACTCCCCTGTTCCACCTCCATTGTGCTTGGTCCTTGTTGGTGCAGCGAGTAGGAGAAACGGCCGAGGAGGGCTTAACATCGTACCTCACTGGACAGTAGATGAAACAAGAAATGCTGAAATTGTGACCGCTCCCTTGGTCCCACCAACAGGCCTCTCGCCAAACAGCGTTTCGTAGTGACTACTAAATACACCCACACCGACAATGTAACCTGCACTATGAGAAAATACACAACACTAATTAGATTAAAAGATTCAGTCACTTTAAGAGAGGTTTCCGTGGCAACTTACCCGCTGCCACTAAACTATGCACACATCAGTATCCGCTGCCACGGTTTGTGGGTGCCCGGTGTGAGGTAGAAACGAGCCGCCATTTGCATAATCTACCCCACAATACACAGTTAGAATACATTACAGCCGCCCGAGCCAGTGACCTACAAATAATAAATGCATCATAACCATGAGCAGATTGAACGCATGGTACGTTTATTTATGTACAATTCTTTCACGGCAAAGTTTTTGTTGAAGGCCGAAGTTGGATATAGTTGTATGGTTTAGACAATTAAAACAGTAGGTTTACCATTCACAGTATCAAAGGTTTTACGATAATATCTGATCGTGTTTTGGCACATATGCCAAGGGCCGCTGCTGACTGACGACATATGGTATCATGCAGCTGCTTAATTGTGTTTATCTTCAATATCACTGTATGGAAGAAATGATCTATGTAAAGTCCTTGCAGGCTGCACCTCGCCTAGCGGTCACCAAAAGCCTGCCGATCATCTGCAGCAATTGGGTGGAGTTTAGTCAAAAGGGATCTCTACTCGGGGTAGAAAGTTGGGCTATTGGTGGAATCCCATCAAGAATGACAGTCCACGGCGACCTCATTAGGACTCATGTGAGAAACCACAGTTACTCTGATGGGAACAGGTCAGAGGGAGGTAGAAAGAGGGGCACTCTGATGTGGTTAATGTAACGTACAGCGATACAAGAACAATTGAAAATTTCAGTTTTAGAGATATCTTAAATGATATTCATCGCACTGTATACAAACATAAAATAGAACCTATTAGCACAGCTGTGTTATCAAATAAATACCGCAGTGTTTATTTCTATCAACTTAGAATAATTGTTTCAAAAAACATCAATTATTTCGCCGCTCGAAGCTAATTACTCCTAGTTTTACTTTACATTTGCACAGAGACTACAAAACAATAATTAAAAAAGAAAATAAGCGTTTACCTCGATAACGTTGACCTTAATAGGGATATACACTCTTATTCATAGCTCGTAAATACACCGTTATCAGATATACGCTGGCAATAAGTTTTGTTTCAATATTTATTCCAACACGGTTTGAAATAAGATTTATAAAACATAGTTTTATCTATCAATAAACTGACGCAGTATCCCACGATATCGGAATGTCCTTCAATGTTGTACGTTCAGTGTCTTTGACTCACTGAAGTCGACAAAGACTTGCGATTTCAGTGAGCCATTTAAGATTATATTAAATAACATTGAACATTAATATGCTTATATTTCATCACAAAACATTCTCGAAGTAAATTGATAATGTACAGAAGTGTTACTGATCACTCCTCCAATATTATAATAGCATTGCAGTGAGTGGAATTGTCAAGTCATATATAAAAAAATGCATTAACAAAAAATGATGTTTGACTACTGTGTGATATTGCAACCCAAAATCATTGCTCGTCTTAAATGACTGCATTACTGTTATTGGGATTAGTATTCATAACAGGGCCTCCCCATCAGCTCGTGTTTGTATAGCCAATAATAACGACTCCGGGAGCAGAGATTCGTTCAACGAGGGTTCCCCTTCAGCACAGCGATCCAACGATGCTTGAGTGTCGCAGCCCTGACCTTGCTTGCACGACGCTAACAAGGCTGTCACGCCAACGGCATCATGACCCAACGATGCTTGAGTGTCGCAACCCTGACCTTGCTTGCACGACGCTAACAAGGCAAAGTCACGCCAACGGCACCCTACGATGCTTGAGTGTCGCAACCCTGACCTTGCTTGCACGACACTAACAAGACAAAGTCACGCCAACGGCATCATGACCCAACGATGCTTGTGTGTCGCAACCCTGACCTTGCTTGCACGACACTAACAAGACAAAGTCACGCCAACGGCATCATCACCCAACGATGTTTGTGTGTCGCAACCCTGACCTTGCTTGCACGACACTAACAAAGCTGTCACGTTAACGGCATCGTGACCCAACGATGCTTGAGTGTCGCAACCCTGACCTTGCTTGAACGACACTAACAAGGCTGTCACGCCATTGACATCATGACCCAACGATGCTTGAGTGTCACAACCCTGCCCTTGCTTGCACGACACTAACAAGGCAAAGTCACGCCAACGGCACCCTACGATGCTTGAGTGTCGCAACCCTGACCTTGCTTGCACGACACTAACATGGTCAAGTCACGTCAAAACCTTCATGACTTAACGATTGAGTTTTCCCGGGAATACACATCATCCCAGTGGCGCACCGAGGGAGGAGGCCTAGTGATATGCCCCCTCTCCCTCTTATACAATGAAATTCGTTTTACACCGAGCAGTTAATACTGCTTAGGTGTTCATTTTATTGATTATGGGTATAAGTAAATCCTACTGGGTGCGCCACTGCTTCGTCCTGCCCTGAATCTCGCTTCAAGAATGTAACAAAAATGATAAAATGATACAGCTTCGGCAATAACACCTCCTTGCATGATGGCCTCATGCGAGAAAATCCTGCCGAAAAATAATGGTTCCTCTTGATATATGTATATTTTAAAGGTATATCTTGAATGTAGAATCCATATTATATCAAGGGTACAACATGAAATAAGATATTCTGGTTGGCACAAATAAGCACGTTCTAATTCGACCAACAGCTGAAACATCTGCCAGGCAAATATTTAGGTACATGTTTCAGAAGTCACTCTCGCACGTATGGTCCAGACATTTATATGTTTTGCAATCTTGAAAAACGTGTTCCCTTTCGCAGTGTTACAATGACACCGAAATACATCCAAATTTCATACACCAAATGAAATCTACGAGCAGTTCAGACATTATACAGCCATCTCAATAATGGTGTTTGAATTTACGGTCAATTATTCATTGACACAATACTAAACCAGCATTTACTAGTCATATGTTATTCAATTATTCATTAACACAAAACTCAACCAGCATTTACAAGTCATATGCTATTCAATTATTCATTAGCACAATACTCAACCAGCATTTACAAGTCATATGTTATTCAATTATTCATCAACAAAATACTCAACCAGCATTCACAAGTTATATGTTATATATAAAGAGGAAAAAATACATTATATAGAAGCAAATACGTGCCCACATATAGTGATCGCTCATACCAAGTGTTAGCGCATAGTGAAGATAGTGTGCCGCGATTGGCTGATAATAGTGTCAACCGACTCGCGGAGTCTTACATGTGAACAGTGAATACCACCACAGCTGGGTGCAGACGCCCTAAATAAAATAAATAAATACAAATATTTTTTCATACGCAAAACAGTATAGTATTATATTTACATCTAAAATCTATACATAAATATCGGCATTCTGGAGTACGTATAATGATAAGCCAAGACCACGAAATGGGATAGAGTTGCCTTATAAAGTGCATCAAAAGGTATGCATAATGGGAGTATAGGACCTCTGATTAATCGTTTTACTTCTTTGATGTTGCAAGTTAAAGTAGAAAACAAAATTGAAGTCTTTGTTCTACGTGATTGCGTTGTTGCAATTTTAAATCGAGATCTTCGAAGTGCTCTGTAGGAAATCAAGCTATGATGAACGGCAACTGTTATCACGTCTATGAAGTTCACAGATAATCTGTAAATGCTTACATAAAGCACACTCCTGGAGATCTATACATATCTCTAATATATATCTGCATACACATCTTCGGAAAGAAAGATTATGAAATAATTTCACGAAGCAAACCCTGAAAAAGCACGAGCATCGTGTTTCTAATTTGACTGGACCATAAACATACAAAGTTGATCCTACCCCATAACAATAGAATTCTTCTTCGGCATCAATAGCTTGAGAATTCCTAGTTTGTCCCTTTCTAAGCGCATTTTCTTCACCAAACGTCTTCAAATTCCAACGCAGCTGCTAAAGGGAAAACTACTACGTTTCTAGCAAAGGTAATAATGATATGGAAGTCGCTCGTAGTTTAGCCATTTATGGGAGCTCGTACCACCTCAACTGTAATCAACGAGTGAGTGAAGTCTTCAGATCTGTCAAGACTCTTCTGATGCTGAGAAAAGCAGTCGCTCATTGACTCAGAGGGCTCACGAGGACCCGACACGACTCACCAATTGAGTCAGTAAAGCCACGAGTGTACGACAACCTTCCATCCTCCAGGACGATCTCTCCGTGGCCAGCAAATACACTTAATCACGCCTCCAATAGCCTACCCCGGCCGTCTCATTTTGAACAGATCTTAATCAAGCACTGCGAGATCCAATGGTCTACACCGGCCGTTTCATCCTGAACAGATCTTAACTAAACACTGCGAACTCCAATGGTCTACCACGTTTTTCTCATCCCGGACAGATCTAATCCAAGCACTCTAAGATCTCTATCCCGAGTGGGTCGTGATAAGGAAATGCTGCGACGGGCGGCCACTTGCGGCGCTGCTGAGCAAATGCTTGAAATACCCGCTGAGATTAGCACATGGTAAAGACCGTCGAGTCCTTGTCTTTTGATTTGAGAGTATGCAGTACAAATCATGGGTATCCTTCGTTCAAAGGATGCTCTTGAGAAGGGCCTGGTGGACAAGCCGTGAGGGAGTGGTTCCCGGAATTGATGAGCACTTTAGACAGGGTGTGGAGAGGTTTATAAATTGAGAGTCCGGTTAAAAGATTGGAATTATGAAGATTTTATGCTTGGTTAGATCTGCACATGAATAAGTCAAGTTAAAAAATTATCAATATTGAATGGCTTATCACCGTCCGGTTTATGTTTGCCCTAGAAGAATGTCTGATGGAAATGTCAATAACAGGGTTTTGTTCTTATCTGCATGTGAAGAACTGAAACCCATTGCACAAAACTTGAAAATATAAATTTTGAATGAGATATTCCTCTCAAGTTCCTGCAAGGTGGGAGGAGTCTTCAGCTAATAAATGTCTGAATACCTATGGGTCCATATTTCCGTAGACTACATTTTCTTCTATCCAACTGAAGTTTAATTCGATTTATCTGCTCATTAGCTTGTGACTCTTAGAAATACATCCGAACAATTTATTTTATAGTACGAAGCCTGTTATCAAAAAGTTTCGCAATGTTTTACTTGAATTTTAAAACCGGATTCTTTCAACAATTTGAAAGTCTACAAAACATAAACCGGTTGATATCAAGTTTAACATTTCTATGGAACCCGACCGCCGCTGCTCGTTCAGTCGCTTCTCAACAACTTGAAAAAAACGTTACAGCAGAAGCATTTTTTGGGCTCGCGTCTAAAATTGAATAGGAAAATGAATACTGTGTAGTTAAATTTTACGAAAGCCTCGGGAGAATTTTTAGAAGGTGGGTGTGTCGATATCGTGGATCTCGTAACGATGGTCGAGTCGTCCGTGCGGGGGCTTCCTGGGTAATTATTGGTGCAGGATGATTCTACACAGTAAAACGGATTTATGGTTTGCTGAAAATTAGTCGAGAAACTAAGATAATCATTGAACATTTTCCGGTAGCTAAAAGATTGTTACTCAGTTTATGAGAAGAGAGAAAACGACTAATCGTTTGTACCGCCCATTAAAAAAAATCAAATAAAAGCTTCCATGTCTTTGAAGCTCAGTGATGTAATTTTTGTATCATACGACATACACACGGAGACACACGGAGCAGAGATACATTTATTAACTTCGATTATCAGAATTATGTTTTGTTTTGCTAGAAGGCTAAGCCAATAATCTTGTATATCTCAACCAACCACCAGTGATACGGCTTGGTAAGGTGTTTGATGATGAGTGGCCAATACCACTTCGCAAGTTCAGACATGGCGGAAGGTGGCTGCCGCGTCATCGCTTTGTGCTTCCAGATTTGGCGATTAAATTTGCTTCCAAAACACTCGGATGCAAGCAGAGCTCTTTATGAGCTTCTGCTATAAAAATACAGGAGATAAAAGAAAACCATTCAACTCCGTTTTGAAGTTGAAAAAAAAAACTATGAACTTCTCATATTTTTATTGTTTCTGAAATTTTCGAAATCTTCCTAGGGTTTAGTAATAATGCAAAAATATTAACGTAAAAGCAAAACCATTAGCTTCTTTCAAATTTTTAACTATGTGCACTTCTGTCTCACGTGTGCTTTTGTACAGATTTCGCTATATGAGGAGCATGTCGATTATCTACCACATAGCCCGCTCAAACTTCAAAATATGAAATTTGAGACCTTAACAAACCTACGCTAAGAACCTGTTGCACAGCATTTGACTCGTGCATGTCTTTGATCACAAGTTTCACATCAACGAATCAACTCCTTTTCCACATGCGTCGGCTCAGCGACTGGCGGTTAATTGCATGCAAATGGGTTTTCATTACTCTCCCCTCGCTGCCGGAGCGTGCGCCCATGCAGTGACCGGTTCCTGGAGCTGTGACCATATGCCTACTAAGATACAGTAACCTAACACAGTAGGGCATTGCTTGGATTGACTTCCTAGTGGTGGAGTTAGATAAAATACTCCACGAAATGTATTTAAATACTACGTCATGCCGAACTTTGGTTGTGACCCTATATTGTTGCCGTGAGGTTGACCATGAAATTCATGCATGGTAATCCTTGAGGTGCCCCACACTCCTTCAGTTCAAGGAGCTCCGGTCTCGGGCCTTTTGAGGGAGTAAGGACACTATCCTTTCCTCCAGCGATGGTGGTCTAGCGTTGGGTCGAGTAAGGGTAGCGTTGGGCTACACGATGTGTTTGCTCGTGCAGTGTCCTGACAGGAGTTGGAAGAGAAAGGGATACTGTGGATGCAGCTCGCTTCAGGTCCAGTCTAGAAGGAGCGGTCTTAGATCACGTTAGATGATATTTTTTCAACCAAACTTGGAGATAAAAATATTGCTTGCTTGTTTTGCTCGGCAACTTAGTAAGTTCTTGAGTTGTTAGGAATTGACTATTTATTGTCTATTTGAAAACGATCAAGAGAATTTATAGATATTTCTACGTCTGTAGTCAAAGTTCCATCCATGGTTTTGTATTCCATTCATTGTTGATTAGATCAACAGGAGGCCGGCAGCTCCATTCATTGTTGATTAGATCAACAGGAGGCTGACAGCTCCATTCATTGTTGATCAGATCAACAGGAGGCTGACAGCTCCATTCATTGTTGATCAGATCAACAGGAGGCTGACAGTTTCATTCATTGTTGATTAGATCAACAGGAGGCTGACAGCTCCATTCATTGTTGATTAGATCAACAGGAGGCTGACAGCTTCATTCATTGTTGATTAGATCAACAGGAGGCTGACAGCTCCATTCATTGTTGATCAGATCAACAGGAGGCTGACAGCTCCATT
>SDVV010003230.1:0-21666 GCA_016164225.1 Gammarus roeselii | reverse complement strand
TCAAGTTAAGGTTTACTACTGCGCAAAGTCAAAGTCCTTTACGCGGCGAACGTCTATGGTATGTACGGGTGCCACAGGAGGTACAGGAACTCCTTAGGCGCTGAGACCATATGATCCCAGCACTCCCCGGATGGCAGTAAGGAGGAATAACACACTACCTACCCTGCTTCATAGCCCCAAGGATCCGCAGTGTTCCTTAAGGTGCGGGCTACGCGCTCCAACACCTGCTGAGGGGGAAGATGAAGAAGAGACAGAAAACGGGGATCCCATGCATGAGATCTACACTAGGTGTAGGGAATTGCACGATGAGAACAGCAAGAATGGAAAGAAGAAGGACGAGTCGTAGAAAAAGGTTGCATGAAAGAAAGAGTGCAACTTGGCTGTTATTTGCCGCCCGAAAGGAGAATAGTTAGAACCGGTATGTGTATGTTTGAGTGTGTGTGTCTGTGTGTGCTTGTGTGCAGCGACTATTAGGAGAGTTGTTAAGAAGGAGTCTGAGACAAGTTTAAGGAAATTTAAACTAAACATAAGATGCAAATGAGGTAAATAAAAGTCAAGCAAATCAGGATAGAGGAGAAAAGGAGAGATAGTAAAGGGTGAAGAAGAGGAGAGTCTGAAGGGAAATAAGGGTGTTCACCCCCCGGTTGGGCCGTGACTCCGTGCGGCCCGTGAACCTAACAGATGCCTAGGGGGGGCTATGTAGGCTAGTGTCCGAGTTTGGTAGAGTGTGAGAGGAGGAAGCTTCGAGTGAACGTGGGTAAGAGTAAAGTAATGAGATGCTCGAGGAATGTCGATGCAAGCAAAATTAGTGTCACCCTAAATGGAGAGCTCATGGAGGAAGTTCAGTGTTTTAAGTATCTGGGCTCCCATGTGGAGATAACTGAACTAGTGGAAACTGAAGTGAAGGCGCGAGTGAAGGAAAGATGTAAAGTGTTGGGTGTACTGAAGAGTGTAATGAGCTGTAGGATGTTGGGGATGGAAGCAAAGAGAGGGCTGTATGAGAGTGTTGTTGTCCCAACTGTGCTCTACTGAGCTGAGGCTTGGGGGGTGAGAGCAGAGGAGAGAAGAAGGTTGAATGTATTCGAGATGAAATGTTTGAGGAGCATGGCTGGAGTAACGCTGAGAGACCGAATCACCAACGATGTGGTTCGAAACAGAGCAGGGATAGTGAAGGAGTTGGAGGACAGAGTGGATTCGCGTGTTGTGAGATGGTTCGGGCACATGGAGAGGATAGATGAAGGGAGATTGGTGAAAAGGGTGATGAATGCTGAGGCGAGTGGTCGCAGGCCTAGAGGTAGACCGAAGTTTGGGTGGATGGATGGTGTGAAGCAGGCGTTGGGAAGGAGAGACATAAATGTGGAGGTGGCAAGAGAGCGTGCAATGAACAGGTGTGAGTGGAGAATGGTTGTGAATGGTTGATTTTGACGCTGCTCAGATGTGCTTTCTCGCCCTTGGCACCCCGCTGTCGGGATGATCGTGGGGGGGGGGGGCGACCTTTATGAAGCAGCGGGGGTAAACCAGTGAAAACTGTCTGGTCCTGCTGCTGACGACGGATCCTCGGACTGCACTCGTGACCCAGAGTGTATGTTGAGGGGGTCCCGGCCGGTCCCTTGAGCACAAAAGGGCTAAGTTGTGTGAGTGTGAGCGTATGAAGGTGTGAGGTGCGCCTTGCCGTCGGCCACCCCCCTTTCTGGGGAATGCGGCTTAGTGTCTGTATCTGTAGAAAAGGAAGATGCTTGGTATTTTTTTTCCTTGGTTCTAAAGATTTGCATTATAAAATTTCGAGCATGTAGCCTCCTGTAGCACTTTCTTAACTGCCACACGAGCAGCTGTCCGGTGTTTTGGCCAATGAAACCCAATTGAACCTGGCTTGATGACGTTTTTAGTAGCTCTCTATTTCTAGTCTCCTCCTTGGAGGGCTCATCTGTAGAGGTGAACAACAACTACAATTCTACGCGTGTAATGGCAGTGCTTTCATTCTTTGTGCGCTCCTTCTGCTACTCAACGTACGCCATTGATCCTCCACCGCAGCTAACCGTGTATCTACGGATCCCAGGTGTTCACTGCAACTGGGTTTGCACTGAGCCAACAAATAGGCCTTATTCTCTTCATTCCTGAGAACAACATAAAAAAAAAATTGTTCGCTTCTTGAATGTCTCCTCACTCACCGCTTGAGAGCCTGCATGTACCTTGTTACACTTGGTGTTCCATCCAAACTCCTTATGAAGCTTTTGAATCCTGGCCTCCAACCAGATCTTGTTGACATTTTTGTGGCATCGTTGGTCGCCTTCTTGACGAATCTAATCTCGACCTCGAATCGAAACATCAACAGTCCCAGCACTTCTTTTTTCGAGGGAAGTTGAGACCCCGCAATGTTTTGCAACAGAGCAATCAAATACCGCCAGTTCATTATTGCCATGCTTGATAAAATGAGAGATTGATGACTCTGATGGGTGATAACTCAATCTGAAACAAAGAAATAATAATTATTACCATATCGGTAAGAAAAACAAGTATATACTACATATTGTATATACTGCAGAAGAACACATTTCATCGTGTACATGAAAAGAAACGATTGGGCCTCGTAAGAGCATTTCAAAACAGGCTAATACGTCGTCGTTCTAAAGTCAGCCGCCTTGGGTGTGAGGCTAAACTTCAAGGTTGATGAGGGAGGGTATATGGCACCCGACTGAAGAAAATAAATCACCATGAGAGTTTCCCTGACTCTTCAAACAAGATCTGGGGCGGAGCTTTAAATTGAATCATGTTTTAGCGCATACCTATTCCTACAAATACCTATCCATATTCTAACTGATATCCAACTCATTCTGGTTGTGGTGTTTCAGGATGCATCTTTGCTGGTGGAATCAGTGCTGGCCTGTACAACACCAGCTCCTCTGACGCTTGTCGGTACCTCGCAGCAGACTGCCAGGCTCAGATTGTTGTGTTGCAGAGCCAGGAGCACCTTGAAAAGTTTCTTGCTGTGAAATGCTTCCTGCCTCATGTTAAGGTATTCATGCACAGTGTTGAAAAACAAGATAACAGAAGTACGTTACTGACCTATCATTCATAGTCCAAAGGGTGTCATTGGAACATAATTACATGCTAGTTGGCAGGATCACACGCTGTCATACTTTTTGACAATGGAATTTTCTTCCACTTACAAATCATTAACGTCTCTGTTTTGGTGTTTGTGTGCAAAGCTTTGATCAATTGACTGAAACTGTTTTTTTTCATGAGCAATAACCCTATGTATAATCTTTGTAACAATGCGTATTGGCAAATTCACCGTAACTCGTCAACCAGTAACAATAAAATAGTGCTGCAAAAACTTGGAATTTGATCGATATAGATAAAGGGACAAGTATCAAACAGTATAGGTACCTTCAAATGTGAACTAAAAGTATATATACATGTTTAAACTTGTACATACAGAAATTTTCTGGTGGATATATGATTATTCATTTTATAAATCATTTACACTTTATTTTAGTATTTCTTATTTTGTAGGCTCTATTATTTATCTGTGCCCTTTTTTCATGGTGAACAATTTTGGACTAGTTATATGTATATAATTATGTATCGTTAGATGCCCGCAGGGACCTAGGAGAATATGCGATGTGTTAGTTTGTCTAGTCCAACCTACGGTAGAAGAAGTTGCACTCTCCTGGGTGCCTAATATATGTCCGAGCACAGCTAGGCGTTCTGATGGCTGAAAGGTGAAATAATGTTGCTTGATCTTAGAGAGTGAAAGTCTTGAATGGCACTGTGCGTGGAGGGGAGGAGGCGAGTCGAGGCAGGTTGAGGCCAGTGGAGACGAGTCGACTGGCAAGGCGATGAGTCGAGACGAACCGAGGCTGGTTGGGATTAGGTTACCGGGAGTGGGGGCTACTCTTGAGACCGGTGGGATTCAAGGGACCCGGGGGTTTCGGGAACCCGGAGGACTTGGAAGACCAAGAGAATTTGGAGAGACCCATTTGGACCCTTACAGGACCTTTGGGACACCCTTGTGACTCTTTGAGACCCCCTTGAGAAACTTTGGGACTCGCTTGAGGCCCCTCTGAACCCTGGAACCCTTGCTTCCCCCTCCCCATGCTGTAAAACTCATACACTAAAAAATGTATTTATGTGATATGCTCGAATAGGACAATTAATCATTTCAGTCCGCGAATTACTGGCACGAGGGTCGCGTCGAGGCTATTCGAGATCAGTCGAAACATGTTGAGGCGAGTTGAGCTGGTCGCGACAAGCCGAAACTGGTCGAAATGATTCAAGACAAGCCGAGACGAGATGTCTCGGGGGAGCTCGGGAAGACCCGGGGGACTTGGGTTACCCTCCGCGATTCATCGGGCTCTTTTGAGACCCAAGGGACCTATGCCACCCCTCCCTCCACCGTATCCCCTTAAACAATAAGCATGAAATTAATAATCAGCAATTTTTCTACCCATGACGAACCTGCCCTTACTCTCTTCTGCACGATCTGCAATTTCGTCGTGTATAATAGTGCTGGTGTATTTGTGCGGGAGTCAGTTTGTGATTTTGTGAATGGGTGTTTTTTCTTCAGTCTGTGGACGCTCGCGTGTGCACGGACCATATGTACTTTCTGGGGTTGACCTGGACTGCGTAGCTATAAATCTTGTGACGCGTTGCGGTTGGAGCTGATCTAATCCGTGAAACCATGAACTTAGTTCCAATTTCGACGATACTATCTGTGCGCACTGGCGCGCGTGCATATTACTCTTTGAGTGGTTGGAGGCAATGATTCGTTTTGTCTGAGTCTTTATCTTACCTGAATAAATAAATTGTACCTCTACTAAACTAGACCGCGTAGCTGTAAACATTTTGTTGCGTTGCCGTCGGAGCTGACTTTGTCCGTGTTGCCGTAAACCTTGTACCAGTCTCAACGATGATAACTGTGCACACTAGCGTGCATACATATTTCTCTTAAAGTTCTTAAATGATTAAAGGCGAAGATTCGTTTTGTTTGAGTCTTACTTGAATGAATGAAGTGTACTATAATCGACCTAGACCGCGTAGCGTTCTAGTTTGTGTTGCATTGCTGTCGGAGCTGATTTAGTCCGTATAGCCGTAAACCTTGTATGTACCAGTCTCGACGATGCTACCTGTACGCACTAGCATGCGTACATATTACTCTAGGAGTTCTAAATGATAGGAAGCGGTGATCCGTTTTGTCTAAGCGTTTTTCTTGTATGCACCAGCGTGCGTCTGACATTGCTAAAATGTTCAAATTTTTCGAACTTGAACAGTTTTTTTTCTCACACGCTAAGGCTCGTGAGACTACTGGAATACATGATCATCGAGCTCTACGGGGGAGCCTTATTATGACTCGCATTGAGGCTATGGGGGAAATGAGCATCAAATCAATTTGAATAAATTGGGGAATATATTTTTTTTTTAAAGAATGTGCACTAGGTCGTTTTGTATTGTCTCCTCTTTCCATTGATCTAAGTTTCAGTCTTGTATCTTGAAAACTTTTTGAGATAAACTTGAAATTTTGGAACAAAAACAAGACAAAGTTATTTGCAGTTTCCTTTTTATGGATAATAGTCATATTACTCTGATTACTTCACTTATAATTGCAATCAGAATATTAAAAAAAAAAAAAAAATTATAAATCATGCAAATTAAATGAATCAATGAAAATCGTGATTTTTGTATTTATTTCATTTTTTTTCAATAAATTTTTTTTTACCAATCCTGTGTAGGAACCTGCTTAAAAATTAAACAAATCTTTTATGATTCATCGAAATGTTTTTTTTTTGCATATGTGACATGTCATGTTGACAATGCAGTTAGTTCCACAACTTGTATTTTTGTAGCTATGCTAAACATTACGTGAGTTTATGTACTATGCAACTTCATGTTTAACATTTTTTACTGTCTTCTTATTAAATGTCAGCTGTATTGAGATGATACATCTCTTCCTCTTTTCCCTCACCACAGGCCATCATCCAGTGGAGCGGCACCCCTACTGCTCCTGGTGTGTTGTCCTGGCAAGAGCTGCTAGCTATTGGTAAACAAGAGCCCCAAGATGCCCTACTGCTCTGCCTCAGCCTACAGGCTGTTAACCAGTGCTGCACCCTCATCTACACGTCAGGTAAATTTGCTTAAACAAATCTTCTTTTATGTTTGTAGGTCTGTAGTCACAATATAATTTGCATTTCGGATTTCGTGGATGTGTAAAACCCAATATTATCTGTTGTCTATGAATTGGGCTAAGTTGTGTGAATGTGAGCGTATAAGGGTGTGTGGTGCGTCGGCCACCCCCCTCGCTGGGGGATGCGACCTAGTGTCTGTATCTGTATGAATTAAAGTGACCATACTACTGCTTCTTATTAAAGCATTGAGCTCCCATCATTAATCGAATTATATTCGTTGATTAGGTAGCTAATTCATCCCTGCCAGAGATAGAATGAAGAATAGTTGAAAGAAAAATGTTATTTAGCTTATTTTTAGGAATAAATTTCAAATATACAGTTCATTTTACTAACTGTTGATAGCTACATAGCCAACTAGCTACCATTGAAAGCTGAAGTCATCAGAGAGAGACAAATTTTTCACAAATTCAAAATATTGATACGTAATTCCTATATTCGGTTCAAACAATTAGAACTATGATGTTATTAAATAATCATGTGGAGGATCTTCTATTGCTGTAAATATATCTGCGGAGGGTTGATGGCAGTAGTATATCCATCCAAGAACTGTAACTGGTGACTGTCACCCTCACCATCAGGCACGACAGGACCTCCAAAAGGCGTGATGTGTTCTCAGGATGGCCTCACATGGTGTGCTTCTCAGATCGCTTCGAGCAAGCCGAAGATGAACTGTGAGTTGTAGCAACGTGATTACTAACGGCTGTTGTAGTATGGGAAGTAATGTAGCCTGCAGCAAATAACTATCAGCTGCTGTATTAATATGGAGAAGTAAAGCGAATCACTAACAGCTGCTTCTAAAATATGAGGAAGTAATGTTGCATGCAGCGGATAACTTGTTTGCCTTAAGTTTTAGCTGTCTACTGCAGTGTCACTTCCTGGCATCTCTTGGTGGCTACTTAATTTGCTGTGTTCAGATGTACCTACTATTTCAGTTCTCTCTTGATACACCACAATACTTGACTACTAATGTGTAGATTAAGTAAAGAAAGACAATGGTGTTTATGTCACTAAATACAAGTCTTCATGCATTTTGTCATATGTCCACCATACACGGCACTCCCACCAACTCTGACCTTGTTGTGGCTAGCCTGGTCCCGGATCTCGTTTCTGCCCCTGAGCCACATCGCCGCCCTCATCAATGATTGTTACATCGCCATCTCCATCGCAGAAACAGTTTACTTTGCCCGGCCGGACTCTCTTAAAGGAACCCTAACTAAGACTATGCGGGAGGTACTTTCTCTTTAGGCTATGAATGGCCTATTATAGTTCATTGTCATATTATAGGTAGCTACCTAATATCACATGCAGAAGTGGAGCAGGGTCAGATAATGTTGGCCATGGCCTATCTAGGAAAAATGACTACTTGATTAAAAAGGTCAAATTTTATATCAACACAATTTGTTAGGTTTAAGATTAATGGTTTATGCATTACTCAATGCATTTACTAACATCCAAGGGAAGTTAGGCATTGCTTCCAAGTTAACCAAGAGCTCGCTATGCACATGTGATGGTAGCTACCTGTGTTAATGTTGGGTTTGAAATGTGACATGAGAAGCCTTGCCGTTCCTGCTGTGCATTCGAGATGCTTGTGACCATTTGACTTTTAGATAAATTGATTTTGTACAAAAGTGTACGAAAAAATCGCAGCTGGAGTGTTAGTAATGATTTCCAGAACAAGCTTGAATTCTTTTGCCCTATATCTAAGCTTTTGATGTTGGTACATGTTACAGACATGATGAACAAATTTTTTGGAGCACCATGTGTTCATTGGTGGATCAGCCTGCCAACTTATGTGGTGGAGTCAGATTTCCTGGGTGCATTCAAGGGATTGCTGGCGAAGTTTATGGTAAATATTCTGTTTGTGTTTGTTTAGCTTGGAAAAAATCATTTTTTGCCATGTTGATCTCGAGACCTCGAGATCTGCCTGCCGGATGCTCCGTCTCCTCGTGAGTATCTTGTGCGGCTAACTGGTTGCGGTGTCCTGTGTGGGTGGTCTTTGTGTTGAAGTCTTGGCATTGTAACGGGCTGTTGTAGCGTTGAAGCGGTACCTACGTGAGTTGTCAGCTTTGGCCCTCAACATGTTCAGTAGTAGGGTCGAGTCCAACAATGTTGAACAAGGCCATGTAATGTTCAGATAATTCAATTATAATGCTGTTTTCAAATGTGAGTAGTAGTGCGGTTGACAGTTCTATGAATATACATGTGTATATAAACCCATTTCGGCTTCAATACAACAATAAGTTGCAGACTAATTTAACGATGTGTGCTTGCGGGATTGTCTATTTGGGTTTATTTGTTATTCATATAATTTATGTTGTCAATTCACCCCTTCATAATCATACAATGTCTTAGACCTATCTTTACAATATGTTAGTACAATTGGATTTCCCAACCACATGTTTTTGTGATTCTTACTTCAAAATTGACTTTGTGCAAGATAATTTATGATAACATCCCACCTTCATATTTCATCTTTGCCGCTCCTCACAGCCCCAACAGCCCCGCCAACAAGGCTTGCAGGCGTGGAAGGCAGAATCCCTCAGCGCGCCAGCAATCTAAAAGAACAACAAGACGCAAAACCTGCAGTAGGACGCTAATTGGAATGCGCTTAATAAGTCAACAACAACAAAAAAAATCTGAAGACATCCAACAATTGCACACTACTCACAAGAACAACGACAAAACCCCAAAATCAAATCCATTGGGTCTAGCAAAAATCATACCCCCCCGTCCCCCAACTCCTCAGAAAATGCCTTGTTGAAGCCACAAAGCGAATGTCATTGCACCACGTCAGAGGACAGTCGGTTCTAAACCTGCACACAGCTAGAAAAAACTAATTATCGTTTATAGTCTGTGATAGCAATAACCACCAGCTTGAAAGAAGGCCCATGAGTGCTAATATCCGAAGCTATTTCAACAGAGAAGACAACCTCACCGTAGTCTACTTCACGCAGCCCATCAATTTCCCTGGTCCACCGCCTCTGCACTGACTCCAATAGTATCAGATCCCCCAAATATCCCACATTCCACACACATGACAGTAGTTCAAGATGAGTCTTAAATGAGTAATAAACAAAGCACTAAGAAAACAGAATTTCTATTGACATGGGAAAGGCAGACTGGTCGCCAGAGTGGAAGCCTTTCTTACAACACTTCACGTGGAGATGAAACCGCAGTCTTGAGTCAACGAGCACTCCCAAGTCTCTGCAGGAAACAACAAGATCAAGCACCGCACCATTCAAATTATATGCAATTCCATCTTCAAGCTGATCCGTTTAGAGACCACCCCTGTAGAAACACATAAAGATACTTGT
Source organism: Gammarus roeselii (assembly GCA_016164225.1). NCBI lineage: Eukaryota > Metazoa > Arthropoda > Malacostraca > Amphipoda > Gammaridae > Gammarus > Gammarus roeselii. Next base: position 12,170 of record SDVV010003230.1, on the reverse strand, counting down.
CAATGTTCAATGAGAGATTACATGACAGGCTGCACCAAATTCAGATCTCTTTGCATAGAAGACACACACAGGCAAACTGCTTGTACATCGCGTAGAAAACTCGAATAAAGTTCGAAGTCGTCAGAAAATGCCTTCTTCTTACAAACCACACCCGCTGCAACATGATTAACATATAGCTGAAACAAGAGCGGACCCAGCACAGACCCCCGGGGCACTCCACTTGTCTCCTCCCAGAAGTCACTGATAACTTTCCCACAGAAACACACACACACACACACGCGCGCGCGCACACACATATGCCTCCCAATCAGCAAATTACGAATCCAAGCCAACGATCCACAAGGAATACCCTCGCATCTAAGTTAGGTAATCAAAACCAAGTGATTGACAACATCAAATGCCTTTGTAAATAATATTTTGTTGAATGAAGTACGAACCGGCGGTCCACTTATGATGAGCTGCGACAAATTCAATTTCAACTTTGTTAATTCAAAAGTGCATTTCACGAAGTTCAAGTCTTACATGTAAGAAATGAAAACCCATTGGTAGACGATGGAAATAAGTCATTCGATAATCTTAATGCATATTAATTGTGTTGTGCTCGTGTCCGTGGGTGTTGTCTTGATGTATATTTCTGCTGTACAGTGGGCTGTGCTGTGCAGTGTTCTGTTTTAGCTTCCTCATATGAGAGACGAGATTTTTTTTAAGCTCAGAAAGAAGATGAGCGTGATTGCTAGTTGTCAGATTCTTTATTTATACCGGTTCCATCAACTCACTGTGTTGTTATTAGAGATGGCTAAACCTTCATAGTTGCTTGTCTTTAACTACGTACGCGTTCAAGTTTTGAAGAGGTGCAAGGATTGGGGGTGGAAAGGAGTTGAGATGTGACAGTAAGATGAACAGAAAATGAGTGATGGAAACTAAAAGACGGTTCAGTTGTAAATAGTCTAGCAGTACATGTTAGGTTTCTTCAAGCGAGCATGATTAACTGACAATCAAATGCTCATTAAAGCTCATCGGTGGTCAAAATTGTGAAAGGGTCAGTTTCATTACAAACCGGAAAATATTAATCCAAGGAATTTTACAGCAGGTTTGAAAAATGTTCCAAGATTAGTCCAACTTGAGGTAATTGAAGATATTAAAAGTATCACAAGTGAAGTCAGAAATGAATTGCTCACTGTCAAAGACAAACCAACTCCCTACGCTTTTCAAATTATCCATCTTGATGGACCAAGATTATTCTCTGCCAATTGAGAATGGACCTAGACTTACGTACAGACATCTCATGAAGGCGCCACAGCATACACTTTGTATGGGCTGTCTAGTTCATGCAAAAATGTCCAACCTGAACGGAATGCCGACGCACCCTCGTTTCCAGAACCGGTTCTTAAACCTCACTAATACACATACTGAGTTCCTTTGGAAGCAATTCAGTGGGTACCTATTCTCAAGTTTTGGAAACCAATCTATTGACTGAAATCTAATCTGTTATAAACAAATCACACTTCATCTAGCCTGCCGATAAATTCCTTCTTCTTGGAGAATCACTTTTCCAAACTTATTTCAAAATGAATACTTCTCGGACCTCCCCGGCAGTAATAAATATGTGTAATTTGAGTGTACTACTATCCGAAACATTTTTGAGGACAGGAGATGACTTGATGCCAGTCAGAAGGATAGTGACTCCAGCGCACTAGGAATGCCTTGTCACTCTAATATAATATACATTTCGTGAGTCGTGTCCTTACAGATGAAGACGCAAGGTCGAATTACCCCGAAGTGGTGGCCGACTGCGAGGCGCTACTCACACTGCTCTCATGCACTCAGACACGCCCCAAACCCCACTCCTCTGGCGTTAAAGGGTCTGGCCAAGACTCCCAAACACACACTTCGGGTCTGGAGTAAGGTCCGAGACCGGGAGTAAGGCCCGAGAAGTTTCGCTGGTTTACCCCTGCTGCATCAAAGCTGGGCCCTCCCTCACCTACGTTCATCCCGCTTCTCAACTAGACGCTAAGGGCGGGAAAGCACATCAGGACCGCGCCAGAATTCATTCATACACAACCAATCTTCACTCACGTCTATCCATTGAATGCTCTCATGCTGCCTCCACAGTGATGGCTCTCCTCCTTAACACCTGCTCCACGCCAGCCAGACACTCACTTTTTTGACATACCAGTAGGCTTATGTTCACTCACCTATACTTTCATTGCCCGTTTGACCAATCTCCCATCATCCATCCTCACTTAAGGTCCAAACCACTTCAGAACATGAGAATTTGCTCTATCCTCTAATTTCTTTACCATCCCGTTCTAATTCGAACAAATCCGGCCATGCCTCTCAAACATTCCATCTGGAAAACATTCAGCCTTCTTCTCTTTCTGCTCTCACCCTATGTCTCGGCCCCCTACTGCACAGTTGGGACAACTTCCCCCTCATACAAGCGCTGTCTTTGCTTCGATGCCCAACGTCCTACAGCTCATTTCACTCTTCAATGCACATAACGCTTTACACCCTTCCTTCAATCTAGAGAAAGTGGTGTCCATACGTTGACATATCTTCAAAGATAACTATAAACATCATGCAAAAGGATCATTTCCGCTTGGCTAAATCATTACAAACTTTACTGGTAAATCTAATCATTTTCTCACTGAATTCTTTTGACTATTGCGCTCCATTTCGGTTTCTAAACCCTAATCACATGTTTTTGCCCGTCTCCTGTTCAGGTGCAACCAAACGCGTTTATTGGTGTGCCGCGCGTGTGGGAGAAGATTCACGAGAAGTTGTGCGCTGCCGAGGCTGAAGCGGAGCCTGCTATGCGAGCGCGGATGGACTGGGCTAAGGACATCTGTCTGAGATACTACACCGAGATGCAAGAGGGCCGGTGAGAAGGAGGGAGAAAGGTGTCCTCGTGAGACAGCTGTTCATATGTGACTCCTCCTCATTTTGATTGATCACTATTTGTGAGAACACCTCTTAAGCAGGTTGAGAAATGACTGGAATGTCGCTTCAGTTTTGGCACTGAAGCTACATCATTTGTGTTCATGTTATATGATTTTTTGAGATGAAAATGTACCAGTAGAATACAAATTTTGGGAGAAATCAGTAGTTGGTGCAACAATTATCGTCAATTCATGATGTCATTACGGAGATGTTGGTAACTTTTTGGTTTGGTATTTAGGAGAAGAAAAAGATGTTCTGGAAAGAGGTGAAGAGTGGGAGAAAGTGAGAGACCGGAAAGGAGGAAGTGGTGAAAGATGAAAACGGCCAGTTGTTGTTGGAAAGTTGTGATGTACGGAAAGTTGTGATGTACGGAAGAGGTGGGCCAAGTTTTTTTATGAGTTGTTGAATGTCGAGGATGACAGAGAGGCTGACATTGTTGCTGAGGGTGGTGGTGCTCGAATGCCAGTTTTGGGAGAAAGACTTGCTGCGGACATTACCAGGGAAGAGGTGCAGAAGGCGGTGGACGAGATGAAAGCAGGGAAAGCCCCTGGTTTGGATGTCGTTGCGACCGAGTGCCTGAAGAAGGGTGGAGTAACGATTGTCGAATGGTTGGTGAGGTTACTGAACTTGTGTTTTGTGGCAGGCGTGGTACCGAGTGAGTGGCGCAGTGCCTGCATTGTCCCGCTATATAAGGGCAAAGGAGATAAAAATGAATGCTGCAACTCGAGAGGTATCAGTCTGTTATGTGTGGTTGGTAAGTTGTACGGGAGAGTGCTGATCAAAAGAATTAGAGACTGTACTGACTGCGCAATTGGAGAGAAACAGTGTGGCTTTGGGAGTGGTAAAGGGTGTACCGATCAGATTTTTTGCAGTGAGACATGTCTGTGAGAAGTACCTTGCTAAAGGAAAGGATGTGTTCTGGGCCTTCATGGATCTGGAGAAGGCATACGGCAGGATTGACAGGAAAGCGCTGTGGAGGGTGTTGCGTTTGTATGGAGTGGGCGGACATCTGTTGAAAGTGGTGCAGAGTTTCTATACTGACAGCCGAGCTTGTGTCAGAGTGGGAAGCGAGGTGAGTGTTTGGTTCACAGTGAAAGTGGGATTGAGACAAGGCTGCGTGATGTCTTCCTGGCTGTTCAACCTCTATATGGTTGGAGTGGTCAGGGAGGTGAACGCGAGTGTGCTGGGTCGTGGCTTGGAGCAGTTGGGAGCTAATGGGCGGAGTTGGCAGTTGAGCCAGTTGCTATTTGCTGATGATACGGCCCTGGTTGCGGATTCGGAGGAGAAGCTATGTAGGCTAGTGTCTGAGTTTGGTAGAGTGTGCGAGAGGAGGAAGCTTCGAGTGAACGTCGGTAATAGTAAAGTAATGAGATGCTCGAGGACTGTCAATGCGAGCAAAATTAGTGTCGCCCTAAATGGAGAGCTCATGGAGGAAGTTCAGTGTTTTAAGTATCTGGGCTCCCATGTGGAGATAACTGAACTAATGGAAACCGAAGTGAAGGCACGAGTGAAGGAGGGATGTAAAGTGTTGGGTGCACTAAAGAGTGTAATGAGCTGTAGGACGTTGGGGATGGAAGCAAAGAGAGGGCTGTATGAGGTTGTTGTTATCCCAACTGTGCTCTACGGAGCTGAGGCTTGGGGGGTGAGAGCAGAGGAGAGAAGAAGGTTGAATGTATTCGAGATGAAATTTTTGAGGAGCATGGCTGGAGTAACGCTGAGAGACCGGATCACCAACGACGTGGTTCGAAACAGAACAGGGATGGTGAAGAAGTTAGAGGACAGACTGGATTCGCGTGTTCTGAGATGGTTCGGGCACATGGAGAGGATGGATGAAGGGAGATAGGTGAAAAGGGTGATGTATGCGGAGGCGAGTGGTCGCAAGCCTAGAGGTAGACCGAACTTTGGGTGGATGGATGGTGTGAAGCAGGCGTTGGGAAGGAGAGACATGAATGTGGAGGTGGCGAGAGAGCGTGCAATGAACAGGCGTGAGTGGAGAATGGTTGTGAATGGTTGATTTTGACGCTGTTCTAATGTGCTTTCCCGCCCTTGGCACCCCGCTGTCGGGATGGTCGTGGGTGGGGGGGGCCCCGGCCATTATGACGCTGCGGAGGTAAACTCATTGAAAACTGTCGGGCCCTGCTGCTGACGACGGATCCTTGGACTGCACTCGTGACCCAGAGTGTATGTTGAGGGGACACCGGCCGGACCCTTGAGCACAAAAGGGCTAAGTTGTGTGAGTGTGAGCGTATGAGGGTGTGAGGTGCGCCTTGCCGTCGACCAGCCCCCTTTCTGGGGTATGCGGCCTAGTGTCTGTATCTGTATCTGATTTAGGACGTGAATAAATTGGCATTTGCCTTGTTTGTGGAAGGAGATTCTTCAGTATCTTTAGTTTATTAAATAACTTTTCAGACAATTTCTGACCAGATGTGTTCTTTGAAATTGGTTGCCTAGGTGGTAACAAAGCTTAAAGATGAAATGTTGTGAATCAGTTAATATCAGAGCTACATATGAATGCAGCTAATGTGGAACGTTTTCAGATAGGTCATTAAAATTGGTTATCTAGGTATAAAATCTATGGAGAATGTTATTAAACAATTTATTTTTAAGTAATACAATAGTATCTATTCACTATTTACAAATCCTGATGAACTAAATAAACACAAATATTACCATTCGGTTCTCATGAGTGGTATAGTACAATTAATTAACGTAGTCATGAAGCGGGCCTGGAGAATCTGAATGCTGTATGGGCAGCCTAGCTTGTCTTGAACTGTATACTGAACTAAATCCCACTTTGCTGCTGGTTCACGGGTCGCATAGCAGCACGACCCAACCGGAGGGATGAACACCCTTATCAAATACTTCCTCACTTGGCTGCTGGTTCACGGGTCGCATAGCGTCACGACCCAACCGGAGGGATAAACACCACCCTAATTTCTTTTCAGAATCCTTTGTTCTTCACTCTTTACTATCTCAACTTCTCTACTTCTTTTTAATCACATTGTACCCTTGTTTTCCTCATTAACCACTTCAATTTTGTTGAACATCTTGGAAGCTTGTCTAGTTTCTCATCTTGACTTCGCTACTATAGTACTCAACAATCAAATAACACACAACTGCTTCCACACTATTAGGCCTGGCTAAAGACAGGCAGTAAAATGTTAATAGCTGTGTAACTTGTGGGATGCACACCAAAGCACCTACGCGCGCAGGCGATTCTGGTCCTTCGGGCTGCAATTGGTTTGCAAGGTGTGGCTGCATTGTATCTAGTTTTAACTTATCGCACCTCTCGGGGACACGCATGTTATCGCATGCGGCAAAGTTGAATGGTTGGATTGTGCAATCTGGTGACTGAGGAGACAGGAGCGGAGCCAGTCATCTCCTTACCCATCACTCCACTTGGTTCGCACTACTTTTGACTAAAGACGGTAACTTCTCCGTTGGCGAAGACAAGTGGGATAGTCCGATCATGAGCTCCTTAGCCCGAGCAAAGAGCCAGCCTTGGTAGCTCCTCAAGGCGCTGAGCCCCACCGATCACAACAGACTCTTGGGGTGTGGTTAACTGGCAGAGCCTCGTGGTAAGTCACAAAATCTTGAGATCATATTACCTTAGTCTCCCTGGTGGGTAGGGCATGTCGGGAAACTGTGAACCCCACCGCCTAGCAACCACAAAAGAAGCCGACATGACGAAAACTTCCGCATTGACACTTGAACTTATTGTTCCAGAGCCAAAACTCTCTTCCGTAGGCTGCCAGTTGGAAAGAACCAAGAATATCAAACGCCCCTCCCATCTGTTCCGAGTCAGTGGGTTTGAACTTAGAGAAAAAAAAGTGGTGGGCGTCACTATCGGACGGAAGGTCGTAAAAAATTGCCGCAACCGCTCACAACCGTAAAAAACGATGTTCTGAAAACGAAACAATACTTGAAGATCTCCCTGAAAAGCACTTTAAGGTCTTCACCATCAAGGCCGTCTCGAGAGAGAACATTCACAAATCAAACAATCCATGTCAATCGACAACTCACGCTATACTGACGGTATCTCTGCTACGCACCGCAGAGCTTGAAAATGGTTCCTTCTAGTAGAGGTATAAAACAAGAATCTAAACAGGAACATCCAAAACATAAAACATCTTAATAGTATCCGTGCAGCAGTTGAAGAAGATCTTAGTCTCGACACAATTCCAGGAACCATCTACCCTATAAACTAACCCTGTGCATCTTCAAATAATCGATCTCGACGGGATGAGATTTTTCTTGTGCGTTCCTAAATATGGCATAGTAGATTACGCACAGACAACTGATGAAGGCGTTAGTGCTTCCATTTTGCATGGACTGTCTAGTTTTCCTTACAATAGCCCATGTATTACTGAATCCCACACCTGGCCGGAATGCCGATGCATCAACTTCCCCAGGAGCCGGTTCCTGGACTCTGCTAATGCGCTCCTCCGCCTAATTCGCACCGAGTTCACTTCGAAGCAATTCAGTGTGGAAACACCTCTCAGATGCTTCTGAGAAACCAATTTCTTTGCTTAAATCTAATTGGAATCTTATTTTGAACAAAATATTCCCTTGACCTCTCATCCAATTGTAGTGACTTGAGCATGCCAGTAGTTGAATCAGACCCCAACGATTAACGATGACTTCATGCAGCACTAGTTGCTGGTGTGACGTCCGTTGTCAGATTAACATTGATTTCAGCACCTTTGAGAACTTTACTACGCTAATCTAATCATCGGCCTGCTGTAAAAGGTCCCTGTTGACTTCGCAGTGGAAGGACGCTAGACTCATGTCCTGAAGTGTATTTTGAATAACCTGAACTAGGAATGCACTGCCAAATCCATACTGTCCTATTTTTGGTGTACTGCTTCTGAAGTACCGCGTTCGCAATTACTTCCCTCAATTACCTGCCTCAATCCGAGTACCTTTGTTGTTCTTGCAGTAAACCGAGTATTTTGGAGAGCTCTCAGCTCAGCTTGGCGAGATCTACTGTTCTAGACAGGGTGAAGGCCTCACTGGGTCTCGGTCGGGCAGTCATACTCTCATGCGGTAAGTACGTCAACTAACCTCTATATGTATCTTATTAACAAGCTAAACTTTTGTATAAAAAGAGGGTTGAAATTATTATGATAGTAATTCATAAAAGTATTTCATTAAACGTGCACATCCAAACCTTTGTTAATCTCAGACCTTCTGCACTAGGTTTCTTCCCTTGGCACTGGTGCACCTCCAAACTCTGTTAGCATTTAGAGCTTCAAATTTTTTCTTTTTCGGCAGCGGGTGCGCCTCTAAACACTGACATGGTCCGCTCACTGCTGTCTTACGACCTGCCGGTGATCGACCGCTACGGACTTTCAGAGACGATGGGAATGGGCACGGGAAGCGTCTTCAGTCCCCAGGGCTTCAAGGTTGGGAGTGTCGGAAAGGTGGGTAACTGATAGCAGAGGGTGACAGCGTAGTGTCGATCTACGGTGATGAATCTGTTGATGCAATGTCAGGGCATTGTGTTCTCTCGTTGTCTGTTTCTCCAATACGTCGTCCATAGATATAAGCAGTCTGATGCGGTGAGAATGACACGCAGGCGATCCGTATTATATTTGGATGAGCTAACGCATTAAAACGCAAGACTATGTCAAAGAATTAACCAAGTTGTTTTCATGCCAGTCAGGTGGAAACTAGATTTTTGAAGTACTAAATTAAATTACCGCGTGCACGGGTACATACACGTTGGGAAGTAAAAGCATCAACTGCGCTAAGTAAAATGACATCGTGCACGGACATTCACGTTGGGAAGTAAAAGCATCAACTGCGCTAAGTAAAATGACCTCGTGCACGGACATTCACGTTGGGAAGTAAAAGCATCAACTGCGCAAAGTAAAATGACCTCGTGCACGGATATTCACGTTGGGAAGGAAAAGGATCAACTGAGCTAAGTAAAATGACCTCGTGCACGGACATTCACGTTGGGAAGGAAAAGGATCAACTGCGCTAAGTAAAATGATCTCGTGCACGGACATACACGTTGGGAAGGAAAAGCATCAACTGCGCGAAGTAAAATGACCTCGTGCACGAACATACACGTTGGGAAGGGAAAGCATCAACTGCGCTAATGAAAACGACCTTGTGCACGGGTTCATACACGTTGGGAAGGAAAAGGATTAACTGCGTTAAGTAAAATGGCCTCGTGCACGGACATACACGTTGGGAAGTAAAAGCATCAACTGCGCTAAGTAAAATGACCCCGTGCACGGGTTCATACATGTTGGGAAGTAAAAGCATCAACTGCGCCAAGTGAAAATGACCCCGTGCACGGGTTCATACATGTTGGAAAAAAAAAACATCAACTGCGCTAATTAATATCGGAACAATAAGAGAAGCGGAGCTCAGCAATAACGCTTATTTTCCCTCCCCAGCGTGACGTCATACTGATATGTTTACGTCCTGTTGATGTTTTGTGACCCTAGTTTGGTGTTAACCTTTATAAAACGTAGGTCCAATAATTATCTTTGTGGAAATGTAGGTATGAATTGCTCCAACCGCGCGTTAAGTTGAAAACAGTTGAAAATGAAGGCGTTGTTTGCTATGGAACTTAGATACTTGATTGCTTACCAAAATCACTTGGAACCGACAGATTTTGATCGAGTCCAACTTTACTTGCTGGTGTGAACCAATGTTGAGAATGTGAATGACGTTATTTCTTTTGTTTATATGCTTGCTACTTTCTGGCAGGTGATGCCTCTGATAAGGATGAAATTCATCAAGAGGGATGAGTTGGAGGCCCCTGCTCACTGTGCCAGCGCTGGGGAGTTGTGCTTCAAAGGGCGCAGTATCTTCATGGGCTACCTCAACCTGCCAGACCAGACAAACAGTACTGTCAGTGGTGGTGATAATAATTTCACTCTAAATAGAGTAAATCAATTATTTTTCATTTTAATTAGAATAAATTCATTCTAGCAGCATTGTTATTCTAGATAATTTCACGAACAAGGAAATCAAAATTTCTCCACCTTGCTGTTTCGTTGCCGGTTGTGTGCTCCGGGAGAAGGGCGACTCAAAGATTTCGTCTTACATAACAACTTTAGAGCCGAAGGATGACGTCGACGTATATCTGCATTGAGTTGACCAGCTGCTGCTGTAGATAAGGAATCGCTTTGTAGTCTAGATTCAGCATGAATCAACCAGTCACAGTGTGCATCAGCTTTCCATGAAGGTATACAAACGATTCTAAAAGATCCACCATCTTAAACGGACCTTTACCTCAACAACCTTGCCTGTGTTAGATGGCCATTCCCGGTCACTCTAAACTAATCCCCTCCCCCACAGATTCTTGATGACGGTTGGATGATAACGGGCGATCTGGGCTGGTGCGACTCCGATGGTTTTGTGTTCCTGACGGGGCGTCTGAAGGAGTTGGTGATTACAGCGGGGGGCAAAAACTTGCCCCCTGTCCTCATAGAAGAGGCCGTATTGGGGCAGCTGCCGGCTGTGCTGGCGAACGCTGTGCTAGTCGGCGATGGTAGGAAGTGAGTGCACGCCAACCAGTAGTGCTAGAAGATGGAAGTAGGGGAGGGGAAGCTTGAAGTGGGAGGACTACTTTCCTGAGAAATTGATGAAGGAGGAAGGATTAAGTTTGAGAAAGCGGACACCTTAGAAATGGCGAAAAGAAGAAGAGAATGGGAAGATCAATGAGGTGGGAGCGGATATCTAGGGAATCAAAAAATATTTTTAGGAAGAATGGAAACTGTTCTTCCAAAAAAAAAGAGCAGGAAAGGAAGTTGTACGAGACGAGAAGTTACCCGAGGAATGGAATAAGATAGGAGGTAGGCCTGCCGGGCACTTTCGAAAATTATTCTCCGTCTCCCATTACCGCTGTGTTTGTCCTTTCTTCAGCTACTTGTCCATGCTGTTGACGGTGAGGTGCGAGACTGACCCCGTCACAGGCGCCCCTCTTGACGTTCTGGCGCCCTCCGTCATCGCGTGGTGTAACGGACTGGGTGTTGAGATGAGCAGCGTGCACCAGTTTACAGAGGAAGCCAACAACCAAAGAGGAGGGGCGGTCGCCAGGGCGGTGCAAGCGGCCTTTGACAGGTTAGGGACTTGATAAGAGTAACACTTAGTATGCTCAGTATTACCTTTGATATGCGCAATGTTGTAAAGAAGTTAGCGGCAGTGGGAGAGCTTACGAAAATAGCACTGGTAAGCACAGTATAGTAAAGGAGAAATTAGCGGGAGGAGTCCAACGTTTTCTGTGCTCCTTGACGTTAGCAAGAAAGTTATAACTCCTGTATACGCTGTTACCTTTTCCAAATACGGCGAACGCAGTTGCGGTTTAACCCCTTCCATTGCTGCTACCTTCTACTTCCATGTACCGTATACGTATTAGTGTTGCAGTACAACTTGCTTTTCTAATGACTGAAAAGTTCTGTTATCCAAAGGCACTGAAGGCTTCCGGTTTGGAGTACCGCTTGCTATTTCTAATGTGACAGCTATACAGCCTGTTAATAATCCGTTGCTTTCAATGTCCCTCAGGTACAACGATGTCCTCGCAGCCTCTAACGCTCACAAAGTGCGTCGCTGGGTGTTCCTGCCTCAAGACTTCTCCGTGACTACCGGCGAGCTGAACAGCACACTCAAGCTAAAGCGCAACGTGGTGCTGGCTCAGTACGCTCAGCTTATCGAAGAGTTTTACACGAAGGGCAACCGAGACACTGTCACTCAGAGCAAACTTTAGTTTACGGTATCGAGCTCTCTAATGCGAGCAACTCTACTGCGTTGGTAACCCTGGTCACTATGGTCTAAACAAATTAGAGCGCTCGGCCGAAGAGGCCTGTGTCACTGTGGGTAAATTGTGGTAGAAAATGTGGCGACTCCAAACCTTGGGTCAAATCAGCACAAAGGTATGAAGTCAAGATGAGTAGAGTCACTACTCGGCAGGAGCCCGCGTCCTTCCTGTACGCGGTAAACAAGTGGCTGAGTTACGAGGTTTGTTCCTAAAGGATGCCCTGAGCGAACTCTTTTTGATGGGATTGATGATACAAGACCAGCAGTGTTTCAGATAATGCAATGGATCTGTGTATTCTGATGTCTGAAAACGCACACCGGGTCAGTGTATTCTAAACGAGAAGCTGTTCAATGGTCAAAGTGAACTTTTTACAGTGTTGTCATTTCAACTGTAACTGCATTGTGATAATTACAAAGCATTGTGATATATCACACCTGTTGTCGTATTGCAA
>SDVV010003229.1:0-21666 GCA_016164225.1 Gammarus roeselii | reverse complement strand
ATATATACATTAACATAAATAATAAAATATAGATTTATGCATTAATACATTCTGGGTTTTCATTTTAGGTTTATGTTATTATCGCAATTCACTGGAAATAACCAGTATACATATGCTTGAAAGAAAGGTAACTAGTATTCATTTTTCTAAGTGAATGGTATGAAATGGGTAATGAGGAAACGATCGAAATGAAATGTTAACCGGCATTGATAATGTTAACGTAGTTGGGCAATCACGACGTACGCTTATTAATTTTCGGCTACTATACGGGTTTATCTCACTTCCAACTACACTCCATTACGCATGTGTTGGAAAATATTTAATTGAAACAATTCGAAGAAAAAACTTTAAAAATTGGATTTTTTCATTCGTATTCAAGAAGATATTCTGGTTGTTGAACTAACTAAAACAAGTGTTTATATCACATTTTCTCACCAACGTCAGAATTCTTATAGCAATTATTCATTTATTTGTCAAAGTTGTATCCAAATTCCGCCACGAGGAAAGGGCTCGGCCAAAAAAATACTATAAAAACTGGTCGGCCTCACGACCAAAAAAGCTGAGATAATTTTTCAGGCAACGGATGAGCCTTGAGCTTGGACACTGACGTGTTTTCGTCGTCGTTCACAGGGTAAATGATGCATGACCCTCAGCAGGTAATTTTTATGACCTTCCCTGACTAATGAAGAAGCCAGAAGCAGCACCACAAACCCATAACTCACAAAGTGGAGGGAAAACATTCACGTGTTCATTGCGCACACGAAAATATGGAAAAAATATTATAATGCCATCCGGTTTTATTTTCTACTTCAGCTTCAAATCCCCCCAAAAAATTAAACTGTAATGGTAACAATGTAGTCCGTAGCAAAGTAGTCCGTAGTAAAGTAGTAAAGTAGATGGACAGAGCCAGTGTACTCTCCACTTCCGGAAACGTCGACAGTGTACATTCAGCCACTGCCGGTCATGTAAAGCGCACAAATGGAGGCTTGAATGTATTTGTTAGCTACATTAATAGATAGGATCAGAAAAAAGGCAACATATGATCTCTTAAGAAAAAAAATCTTCTAACAAAGTATCCTATCTTGTTTTTCGATTTAAATAAACCATGAGGTAGCATACGTAATATTGCCAACTAGCAAGTGAGTCATAGGTGCAAAGGTTTCAAAAAAATCCGCTGACGCAATAATGGATTAACCGTAAACCACCACGAGTAACAAACAATATCATTTCGTATTTGTATAAATTGTTTTCGAATGTTATCCGAAGTGATAGGAATGTAATGAAGCGCAAAGCAAAACACTGACCAAAACGGAAGCTAATAGATCGTAAAAAGTCTACTTAGATGATGTATTTTTCTAGAAAATGGTCTCTAATGTTTTTTTTAAATGATTAAAAATTAAATCGGGGTAGAGGGTGAAACGAAGTTATGGCAATGTATTTTTGTAATGCACTGAATGAAATGATGACATCTACGCGCATACCGGAGCTCGGAAGATTTGATTTCCCGGCAATTAAACAGCAAATATATCTAAAAAATTGGCTGCATGCTTTTCAAAATGTTTTCGGGAAAACATCAAGCCAGTACACAAAAAATCTTATAATTGTTTTGAAAAAAAAAATCGTTCACAACGATCAGGACCTTCATAATCATTTGATTCAAATTCACAGAAATGCAAACATATAATCAAGAAACACTTCTATTCATACCATACCTTCCCATCCTCACCAAACTCTGTTCTCATTAGCAGCTATTGTTTCCTGGCCCAATTAGACGCTTCTAGGGTCGATTGCCCAGCGAGAGCGCTTCGTTGGGCAGTAATGATGGGCCGAATTGTGTTGCTTTGTCTCATAATGATAATTCGTTCCGAGATTTGATGATGATCAAATATCAGCAATAATATTGGGTTAGAAATAAATCAAGGAACTTCTTGAGATGGAGATGGGATTACACTGTAAAACAGGACCTGATTTTTTATTCAATATTGAGAGATAATGAGCTATCTACTAAATTGCCGAAGCTCGACTGTAGAGGTTTTTGTCATACAAGGAAAATTAACATCAATGTTGAAAATAAAAAGAACATTGTACAAGATAATTTAACTTAATGTGTACTGCCTGATAAACATCATGGGCGATTAAAAGTTATGACAACGGAGCAAAAAGACTTGCAATCAATCAGTTTACAACGAAATATTAAAATAGTTATATATTATAGAATAAATATATATTTATTCAACAATCTCCAGTTCTGCCCACCCACATAATGCACTGCGAGATAGAGATAACACATAAACAATATCGTAGGTCTGACTAATCTAATGAACAGTGATTCCATCAGTGGGAAAACATTACTCTGTAACCTAGACACCATCGAATCTTAGATACAGACAAGTTTTTCCAATGTACCAATGTTCCAATGTTTTTTCCCACTGTTCATTAACACATCGGAAGATATTACCCAATAAATTTCTCTTTCAGGAAATGATCATTGATTCAAATATCATTACATTTGTTTGGATCGATCATTACATCCTTAGTCGCAGGTAGCATAAAAAACCTCGAGCAATGCAACACTTACAACGAATATGCATTAACAACTCAGAGATTCGAATCCACTACCGTCATAACGCAGGGTATGCGTTACCATATCCATACAACCCAGAAGTGATGCTGTAGTACAGCCACCATTCATGCCAGCATTAACACCCTGCGTCACCATATCCATACAACCCAGATGTGATGCTGTAGTACAGCCACCATTCATGCCAGCATTAACACCCTGCGTCACCTTATTCATACAACCCAGAAGTGATGCTGAAGTACAGCCACCATTCATGCCAGCATTAACACCCTGCGTCACCTTATTCATACGACCCAGATGTGATGCTGTAGTACAGCCACCATCCATGCCAGCATTAACACCCTGCGTCACCTTATTCATACGACCCAGATGTGATGCTGTAGTACAGCCACTATTCATGCCAGCATTAACACCCTGCGTCAACATATCCATACAACCCAGAAGTGATGCTGAAGTACAGCCACCATTCATGCCAGCATTAACACCCTGCGTCACCTTATTCATACGACCCAGATGTGATGCTGTAGTACAGCCACCATCCATGCCAGCATTAACACCCTGCGTCACCTTATTCATACAACCCAGATGTGATGCTGTAGTACAGCCACCATCCATTTCAGCATTAACACCTTGTGTCAACAGGTCTATATAACACAGATGGGATGCTGTAGTAAAGTCAACCTTCACCTGCTCATCAAAAGCCCACATTAACACGTTCAAGCAATCCTTCTGTGATGCTATAATAAAACCCCTATTCACCCCAGTATCATCCCGCTATGTTAACCTGTCCACAGTGATGCTGGAGTGAAGGCACCCATCTTTCCAGCATCAATATCGCGCGTTTACATACCCATACAACTCCTTTGCTAGTATCACCACTTCACGTGAATACGTCCATACAACTCCTTTGCTAGTATCACCACCTCACGTGAATACGTCCATACAACTCCTTCGCAAATCTGAAGTAAGGCCACCCTTCACATCAACTTACCTCGTCAACACCAACATGGCACTCGAAGCCAGATGGTGATTCATAAAATCTCGGACCAGGAGCGAAGGTGAAGTGTTGACACGGATCCCCGGCATTCAGAGTCAAATGTTAGTTACAAGGAGTGCTTGTTATATTGATCAACACAATTGCGCTGAGATTGTAATGGGCGTGGGCACACATAACTGTTGAATGGTATACGAAATCGAAGCTTGGAAGCATATTTGCAATAGTAACACAAGTGCTCAGCATGGAGAAAAGTAAGTATTGAGCAAGTAAGTCTAGGTATGAGTATAATGGACTAACAAATGCTTATACATTTCATTCCATTACGGCTTAAAAAAAATACGAATCTTCATCCAATGTTCAGAAACCATTAAAAAAACTGGCCAGTGCAGTTTCAAAAAGCAACTGCTTTCCGTTTCTAACCCTCATGGCGATATATACTGAGGAGTTCTTTTAATTATAATAATTGATTTATATGAAATGCGTACATGCGTACGTAAATGCGTAATTAAAAAATAATTGGCTTTAAATGACATTCTACGACAATCAGCGGTTATACGGATAAAAAGAACAATATGAAATTACATGAATTTTGAAACATGGTTTCAAAAATGAACACTGAATATGGATAAGCACTAGTTATATACTGATCATCCAACCGCTTTCCGAAATATGACAGGCATTCCAATTCCCTTGGTTGTATGGTTAAGATAGTTTCCCTTCAACTACACCAGTTCCGATTCACATGCGCTATTAGGCGTTGGATGTCTCATAAATTAGATAAAATTAAAAGTTTTAGAGTTTAGAATTTTCTTCATGAATATGAGTAAGTGTTCAAATTTGATTGAACGCTGTTGTATGTCAGTGATTATTTTTACGAAATGTTCATTTGTATTATGCAATCAGTTATTACATAATTATTTAAACGATACATTTATTATGCAATGCGCTACGTATAAAAATGTTATCAAAGCTGCGAAATGGAAGTTCAATCATTGAAGTTTAATTTGATATCAAAAATATAATGACTGAGCGAACTTTTTTATTCGTAGAATATGGTGGCCTCCTTGAGAAATTTTCTGTAATGTAATGCATCTCAAATAATCCATTATTCATATGAGGAGTGAAATGATAATTAAAGCCAGGTGAAGAAAACTTCTCGAATTTACCTTTAACATAAGAAGAAGGCAAGTGCGGACTAAATTACTTACTAGCTCTCCACGCGGCGCTGGTTACTTGCTCTCCACGCGGCGCTGGTTACTAGCTCTCCACGCTGCGCTTGTTACTAGCTCTCCACGCGGCACTGGTTGCTAGCTCTCAACGCGGCGCTGGTCACTAGCTCTAAACGCGGCGCTGGTTACTAGCTCTCCACGCCAGCGCTGGTTACTAGCTCTCCACGCTGCGCTTGTTACTAGCTATCCACGCTGCTCTGGTTACTAGCTCTCCACGCTCCGATGGTTACTAGCTCTAAACGCGGCGCTGGTTACTAGCTCTCCACGCCGGTGCTGGTTACTAGCTCTCCACGTGTCGCTGGTTACTAGCTTCCCATTCTCCGCTGGTTACTAACTCTCCACCCTCCGCTGGTTAACGTATAAAAATAACTGGTTGTGCGCTATAATACTATTTGAACAATTGTGAGAGGATTTATTGTGCATCTACAGATTTTAGTTATTGTTTGCGACCAGTTTTATTTTGAAATATTGTAATAATTTTAATATAAAGTTTACCATGTATATTCGAAAAGTGTTTACATTGGAACTGAGTCGTGCATTCGATTTAGTTTTCTTGACCCAACGAACGAAAACTTGAGACACAATGAAGATATGAATCCTGAGTTACATTAAATCACCGTAACCAAATATAAAGTATGAACACCTGCTACACTGAATAAAATCCCTAAAGTTACGAACACTAGTACACATAAAAAATTGTTTCCCTGTTCAGTACATTTAAGGAAACGTATCGATCGAGAATGAGATCGGACGACTGTTTAATAAACCGGATTATGACATTTTTTTGCTGAATAATTTTTTGAATAGTTTTATGTATGGGACGGCAAAATGTTAATCAAATGACAATACTCAAATTTACAATTGATTTATATTCATGCACGAAGTGTTCTATTAATACACAATTAAATACTACTTAAAACCTTTATATTCTGATGCATTTACATTGCAACCTAACGAACGACCATAATCATTTTGTATTTTCTGTGTTATTGAAGTAGTTGAAATGGTTTTCGATTGTCACAATTAAGCGAAACGTTGTGATAAGTTGTTCATATACAAGATTGTATAACTAAATCGAAACGAACATCTGACGATCTCAAACTTTATTGGGTTTGTTAAAGAAACAGAATATGGCGACTTCAAAGTATCCGAAAGCACTTTGATCATCTCCAAAACGGCTGTGTAAGGCTTACATAAGATCTGCCCTACTGCAACTCCATTCCACCTCGTTTCAGGAACAGAGTTTTTGATTGTCACGATTAGGCGGAACGTTGTGCGAGGTAGTTCACATACAAGATTGCATAACTAAGTCGAAACGAACATCTGACGATCTCAAACTGTATTGGGTTTGTTAAAAAAACACAATATGGGGAATTCAAAGAATACGAAAGCACTTTGATCATACCTAAAACGGATGTGATAGGCCTACATAAGATTTGCCTTACTGTAACTCCATTTCTCCTCGTTTCAGAAACAGGATTTATGTATCTAAAGAACGCAATGTACGATTTTAAGGAGCTGTAGGGACTGGGAGATTGAAGTGTCAAAGTATTCAAATTAAAGATAAATAGAGATGATTGATCATGTCGAAAACAGAAGTAAGAATCAACCTTCACATTCAAAATAATGTTCACCATTTGCAAGTTAGTAGGTAGTTACTTGGAGAACATATTGTATGGCATCTATCACATAGCGCGGCATTTGATGAAGCCGGCATGATATTAATGTGGGTGATACGCCATTCGGGACAAAATATAGTTACCAGTCTATGGAAATATTTTGGGCCTCCATCCCTCACCCACACTTTTTTTTCTGCCGAAAATGATAACCTGACCAAAAAAGAGACCGAATAGAAATATTGCGTATACCGGTGTTCACGTTTGTCTTCCGTACCACATTTCTTCAGCTTCTTTATTCGACATTGGGCGCGCAAATGACCACCAGATCAAATACTGTTTAATCACATACTGATAAGTTCATGTGTGTCATGTGAAAATGTTAAGAACACCCACGCAGCCACGCAGCCACGTTCTGTTTCAAGTTCGCGCTTCATGTTGAATTTGAGGATGGTGAGCTGATGCGCGTTCCCCACAAGTCCTTGTATCTCCATTGAAAAAAACTTTTAAGGGGAATTTAGTCATAATATCAAATATGTAAATCGAAAGTCAGTCAACGGCTCTTGGAGAAGTAGTTGTTTTCATGACCCACGACCACGCATACTTTGTACAATAATGCATCTGATATGAACAATAAATCAAGAGTCTGTCATAAGCTCCTGAGGAAGTTGTTTATGACCCACGACCACGCATACTGTGTACAATAATATATCTGATGAGAACAATAAATCAAGAGTCTGTCAACGGCTATTGAGGAAGTTGTTCATACCCACGACCACGCATACTGTGTACAATAATGTATCTGATAAAAACAATAGTTAGTGATTGGTTACGTGAGAGAAGTGGGGATACCATACGGGCATGATCATACTCAAAACGAAATTGAACATTTACTAATGATTTTGGTAAAGGAATGACCTTGAAATAGAGGTGTAAAGGTATTTTTAACATAGGAACGTAAACATCAATTTAGTCATAGAGACGGAAGAGTTGAAACGCGTGAGTTAAAATGTTAGATTTTTGTCTCTGAACTCACAGTTTTACGCAAACGTCTTCGAAGTGTAATTGAAATTAAATCAATATCCCTCCGAATAAATTGGACTCTCTGGTGAGCTGTTTTACATGCCCGTTATCAAGATGTTAAGGCCAGGTACAGTTTCCTCCCGCTTCACTATTTGTTCATCTCAATTTTTTATTCCTAAGTCCATTTCCACACAAGTTGTTTCTTTCATCCGCTGCTAATTTGTGTCCCACTTTGCTGGTCAAAACCGTCAGTTTTATGTTCGGACCGCTTGTTTTTGGTAATGGGCCTCAAGAGGATTGTTATGGTGCTAAGTACTGAATGCTTTTACGGCGGGAAGGTTTACTCAATGCTACAGATGGCTGTGATTGTATATCAACTACACGTGGAACAAAATCACTTCCTTCTTTACTCCAATTCGGCAACCAAACCAAACAAGCACGCCTGTTTCCCGTCCTCGTCCTCCACAGATCTTTCCTCTTTTGTTTGTCTTTTCCACCTCAGCCGTCGTTAACCCTCCTCTCCGAAAACAGTTGTTTTCGGTTCAATACTGGTGTACAAACGGTGGCTGGACCGACCCAAACATTCGTTACAGCGACCGATAGCTGCGGCATGTGTGGGCCGACTACAGTAAGAGATTAAGGCTCCC
Source organism: Gammarus roeselii (assembly GCA_016164225.1). Classification (NCBI taxonomy): domain Eukaryota; kingdom Metazoa; phylum Arthropoda; class Malacostraca; order Amphipoda; family Gammaridae; genus Gammarus; species Gammarus roeselii. The sequence goes on along the minus strand of SDVV010003229.1, from coordinate 13,573 downwards.
TTCTTCAGGCCTTACTAATGGGACTAATGATTACCGACTTGGGATGCGTTTCATATGTAAGCACAGTAACTGAACTTCTGCCGTGGGAGGAAGAGTCAATAACTGTATATGTCTTTATTATTCACACAGTTTATTAAAATTCTAAGCCAGCCGCTGACATTTATTCATGTTACCCTTATATGGTAAGGCAGATGGTAATTGTGAAACGTCTCATCGTTTACGTGCACACTATTGGTAATATAGATATGAATGAACATCACGTCTATTCATTTTTATTTATATAATGATATGATGTCAACGCATCAACGTTTCACTTATGTCCTCGTCTCTACAAATCGATTTACGCAAATAAATCACTCGGAAGCCAGAAAATATTCAACATATATTCGGAAAAAAAACATGGAGGGTATGTTACCAAACTATACGGGAATGATTCCAATTTGGAACTAAAATGGACGTAATTTGTCCTATTTTGCAGAAGGCTAATTTTACTCATCATCAACAAACCAATTAATATAATGCTAAGAAAATACATAATGTTAGTCATTTATGATAACACAAGAAATCGATTGAACGTCCCTCACAGTCGGCGTGTGTCTTACAGTTCGACGAGTGCGCAGTAACAAACTCTGACCACCTGAAAAACACTTTATGCAAGTTGAATTATTTCTCAGCCTTTTCCTGTCTTCCCGAGATCAAAATTGATCCCATACTTCTTCAAAAAATTCCCTTTTAGAGCAAGGCTGATTTTATTTAAACATGAAGGATCTTTTGCTACGGAAGATCATGCAGATATGAGATACCATATCCGCAGAGTGCAGAAGTTATAATTGATTGATTGAGTGGAAATCATCGATAATCTTCGCCGGAGGAGATTCAGTTAAGAAAAAAAAACGCAGAACGACTCTATATCGGCATTATAAAAGGATACGTGTGAACTATTTGGAATAATCAATATTTTTCCCTCGTTTCACTAAGGGAAAATATAGTTAACTTGATTTTAGCAATATCAATGATTTTGATTGTTCAGTCCACTATCCATTTGCAACAGATTACTACCAATTACGAATTGCAGATTCTCCAATTCTCTGCCTCCCAACTGCAGCCTTTCAGACTCGCCTGGATGCACTTATCCTTTTATCAGGGGATAGTAATTGGACGGCGAAGTACTGAACCAGGAAGGAGGAATGGGTGTGAATGCATCTAAAATAAGATCTGGGAATGCTAATGGTATTGTGAAACACTGCATCAGGAACAAGATGTCAAAACTAAGCCTTTGTTCACAGATCAGAAGATCGTTATGCATGAGGAAGGAGACGTCAACTCTGAGTTCTTGTTTTGCATGCCTGATGGAACTACTCAACCCTGCTTGCCATAATCAATTTACTCAACTTCAATACCTCTCTTCTACTACCCATCCATTCAATCCATTTCACCAATACTCCACTTACAATCTTCCCTCCTCATGCCCGTATACCCAACAGCATCCCCACTTTCTCCGTCAAATCAATAAAAAATCCATCAGAGATTTACCCATCACTGCAGCAAGAGTCGTCTTTGACCAGGCGTAACTGAAAACATCACGCTTTTTGAACAACCGGCTTACCATCATCAGCTCTAACTGTATTTTCTAACCTATCAGGATCTCTACACTGTCATTTCTACCTGAGACGTCATATCTACCTACCACATTACCCCCCCTCCCCTCACCGTCTACTACTGAAGCATTTTGGTACCCAAGTAGCATAGCGTTGTTTGATCTCTCGAACATCAAACCAACTAACTCAGACTAACATAAAAATGTCCCTTCCGACCACCCTTCTCGTGCTACCTGGTCCAAGCCCTTACACACGCCCATCTTCATATACTTAACTCAGCGATCAACTCATCAATCTAGAAGACACTTCCTTCCAATCCGTAACGGTAATTGGACTTGAGTGAGACTTTCTGCATTTCCACCAAGTCTCACTTAAGTCCAATATGGAAAACTTTCTGTTCGCTCGGATTCATCAATATTGGGCCTCTCCTCCCCGCACTCGAGTAGCCGTCACGGAGGATGTAAATTTTAGAGGAAGAGATCACCTGCTTTCTCGCTTCATACCATATTTTTGGGTTGTATGATACAGATGGGGTACGTCAGCATGATTTTTTTTTCCAGCTACTGGGAAAAAGATTTTTGGACTTCCATGACATTCTTCGTGTATTAACTAATTTTGACAAAGGTTACAATCGCTACATGAATGATACTTTCATCTAGTTCGGTGTTCAAACCAAAAACATCATATACATGCCTTTTTTTTGCTTTGATCGTCACAGTACTCTATCATTCAACAAGAGTCTCCTAAACTATTAGGTCAATCCCCGCCTCAACACTGAAGCCAGCCTCAGGTACTACGTGTTGCGAGTTCGAGCCCCGGAATGGACACGGCGGTCTTGTGACGGGGAGATTGGCTCACTCTCTGTGTCATTCTAAATTAGCCCAAGTGGATGGAAGATTGGCAGCGGAGCATGGATGGAAGGAGACCAAATGGACGGAAAGACAAAAGAGAGATATTCAAGTGAGTAAATTGATTGGGACACGCCCAGTTGAGGAGTTCCATGACGCATTCAAGAAGAAACATGACGATGTGACAGGGCCATACCTGAAACCCGTTGCAAAGAATGTGAGCCGCTCAGGAATGAGGTGTAGAGATGAGCGAGCAATTGTGTGGGGTGTGCGCCGAGTGAACAGGTTTCGGTAGAAGAGTGACGAGTGGAGAAACGCTGATGTTACAATAACTGTGCCACAGAAAGAAGAACCTCTGGCGAAGAGTTGGCAGACCAGGTTAGGACGCTGTCGCTAGAGAGGGTTATCGGTTGTACGAGAACTGAAGCAAACAAGCAGATGTTCCCAGATGACGATAAACAAAAATGGGATTACCACTATGAACGGAGGAATTTTTGTTAAAGTAGGGACGTATAAAAGCGATGGATTGAGTTTTTAGCTGTTGGTAAATCTTGAGAATGTCAGACCATTTTTGTTGTTGTTGTAAAGGGAGTGCACGGGTTCTGGTGTGGAAGCAAGAAATGTTGCGAGTCTTGCCAATGGAGAGATGCCGGAGGCGGTAGAGATGATGAAAGCAGATGAAATATTGTTTAAGCGGTGTTGAGAATGAGGGCTAAGGGAAAGTTGAGATAACAACAGTCGATTAGTTGGTGAAGCATCTAAATCTGTGTGGTACGCGGTGCCGATTGGGGGTGCAGTGATTGCACCACAGTACTTGAGAGGTACTAGGTAGCAATGTGCGGCGCATAAGTTGCTCGGCAGTGTGTTGGTAAAAGTGATTAGAGACAGTAAATAACGTGTGATTGACGAGGTTCAGTGGCGATTTAGAAGTGGACGAGAGTGTGTAGATCTAGATGACGAGGGGAAAGAAAGGTTGTGTTCTGACCATTCCTGGATTTGTAACAGCAAACGATCCGTTCGACATGAGACAGTGTTGGCGGTGCTGCGTTTGCATGTAGTGAAAGGGATTCATTTAAGACCAGTCCAGGGTTTAGATTTTGTCAGCAGATCATATATTTGGTTCGGTGGAGTGTTCGATGAAACAGGGATAGGGGTTCAGTAAATTTGGATGAAGGTTTGAATTTCTGGGAGCAAATGCGCTAACTTAACAGACGAGTCAGTCTTTGAATGCTGAGAATATGGCCGCGGTGGCAGTTTTGGTGTTCGCTGGTGGCGGAGCTGTGTAGTAATAGAGGGGGAAGCTGCCAATTAATACCTGCATATAATTGAAATGTTCAAGCAATGGCTATGCATGGAAAATCAGTGTCCGCATAATTGGCGAGTTATTGGAGGATATTCAGTGTTTTAACAACCTTATCTCTCAGCAAGATACATCAGCTTGGGCACAACTATAGATTGGATTGAGTGCAATGAATAAGCACGAATGAAGAATTATTTTCATTTGATAAAGTATAGGTCACCCCGATGAGCTTTCCTTCCCTCACCGGACCGTTGGGACATACGATGGACGTGGACGCCTGGAAAATAAGAAGCAACTGGTGGTGTGACAGTGAAAACTGTCGAGCACTGATAATGTAAAGAATTAGGACCTCGCCTCTCACTCGAAGTGTGTTTCGCGGTGTCCTTTAGTTCTTCTGAACTACGTTTTAGTGTGGACGTGAAAGCATGAAACGAGCAGCGGGTGCCTTTAACAGTGGCCGTCTTCTCTGGGGTAATTCTGCTTTGAATCTATATCTGTACCAAATTTTTTTTACAACCCAAAAAACTAAGCACAGTCCAACGAAGAAAATTGTGTGAACTTGTGAACTAGTCGTTCACAGTGCTGTTAAAATATTATTAAACCAGCATGTAATACTTTTGAAAAGCTCCTGGCAGTACCGCTTGAAAAAGTAAAAAATCATTATCGTTGCCACAGAATAGTGGATACGGACACTGCCGGGAGAATCAAATAACCATGACTGCTTCAGTACCCAATGGAAGCAGTTATTTTTGTTCTATATTTTGGCATCTGTTTTAATTTCAATCGAACAGTAACCTACAACAGCACACACATATATGAATATAATCAACAGAAAAGTTAGTTGAAACAATGCACTACATTCCAACCTAATCAAAATTCAACCTAAAAAATATGTATCTAAGCACAACGACCATGCAATCAGATGGATCGCTCCAATACATTTATATTCTGTTGGTTTCATCTTGTTTTCTCAGTGTAGGTTGAATTTTCGTGCCCCTTTCATCTCGTTATCATCGTAACTCGGGAAATCAGAATCCCAGCAGCTCTATGAATGTTCATCGTAAAGAAGAATTATTATTCGTTATTGATTGTGGTATCCAGACACTTTATTTTTCAAAAACACGTCGCACTTAACAGACCTAAAAATATTGCTGGTGAAGCAGCTTCAAAGGATGAGATGATCAGAAATTTAGTCTACGGAATTTGCTGTCAATATTTAAGTATCTCACTGTGGGAGAGAGAAGGGAAGATTAGTTCACATAGTCATATAACTTCATTAAAAGTAGTAGAACAATTATTTTTCATTTTTTTTTAGTTTTGAGAGGATACAAAACTGAACAATCCCATTAAATCTGTATTTTGTTTGTATTTATTTTGAGGCGGCAACGTCTGCTCTAACAATGATCATATAAACTTTCTTACCATTCGGCCACGTCATCCATTCTAGTACCTCAATTGATTTTGATCGAGGAGAAATATTTTATACTTCAAACAACAATAATAAACTTCATTTGGAAGCAGTATTCATCAGCTATATTATATTATTAACTAAACTAACTTGTCTAGGAGTCATCAGTCAGCTTAATTTCCCTAATAAACGTCATTTACGGACTGAATCCGTCCAGTTCACAGAAATGAATAATCTAGAGGGATGGTTCAGGTCATTATTTGCTCATTGATTGCTCATTAAAAACACCCACACAAGCTAACTAAGCTCATTAAGTTTGCTTCCTCAGTAAATATGAGGAAACTTCGAGGAATCCAAGATTGGATTGGACTTGATTGGCAGGAAGTTGTCGTGGAATCTGGACGATGTCACGTCAAGCCGCAATGCAAACATTATAAAGGGCAGAGCAACCGTATATTTTTCAACTGGTTACAGGACACGCAGAGAAGAATGAGTATGAAATACTTACTGAGTTTGTATTCAATTTACAGGCAAATTTAATGATCAAAGTGTCCTGAGCCGATATTTGAATTATATACGTATCAAAATTGAATTATGGATATCAAAATTTTGATATATTACTCAGATATGCAAGGAACAGTTACTGCCGACTCGAATAGTTTCTGAGGTTCATCCACATACATTTTCCAGCACTATATATCCAATTTGTTTTATTGGAGAATTCCACGAATATTCATGGACTCGAAATCACGGTATCTGTCAGTGACATGAAATATTTATTGATTATCCTTGTTTAGATAATTGATCAAAATATGCACTCACAAATTTGCAACTGAATTCAAAATGAAATGTTCCGCGATTTATATATTCATGATTGACTGCAAATTTAACAATTACCCTTCACGAATAACAGATTATAAGTGAATGACGGAAAAATCCGGAATTTTTACTTTATCGTATGATGATTCTAATTGGGTTTCCATAAACATTCGGATTCACTGTACATAACTTCGGAGCTCATATCACACATTCAATATCTCCTATTCAAGTTCAACAGTACAAAAACACAAATGATTATAAATATATCACTAATAGGTTCAAACCTTTCCCCTGAAATACTGCTTCGTTTGGACCATTTTCTCTTAATAGGCGGAAAACGCAGTGCAATCTCACGCTCGTGATGGTAGTAACAGTACATATCCGGCAGTCTTTAGGACGGGGCGACTGCATTTATTTCCGAATCCTCCAGCACTTTCCTCAGTAATTCATATTGCAATGACTTAGAGATATTTATTCTTGGGTTGAACACTCTGATCGTGAAATGAGTTTCATAGTTGTAGATACCTTTTCATCAACAGATAAAGATAAACCAATTTGGATTCATATACTCAAAATCTTCTGTTCATTCTCTACCAAAATGTGTTAGAATAATATCAAATAATAAAGAACTGGACTCGTATTCCTGCGACGCGGGATCGAATCATGGTGAGGACTAAAGTTTTTCTAACGATGAATTCACTCTCTATATACATGGGTCTACACTTCCATCGCCCTGGATTAGTTGAAAACAGTCTGACACAAATCCGTCTTCACACTATTTCAATCCATTCTGATTGTACAAATGATAATATCTGTGATACTCACAATTTAAATTGCTTAGTTACGCGATGGATGCTAGGAATCCATTTAAGCTTCTGATAGCGCAACCAACAATTTAGGAAGATTTAATTATTTATTTTTGAGTTATATTTATGTCATAGAACTCACATTTACTTGGCTCAAATCTTTACTTGGCACTGGGTTCGCAATAAAATAATCGCTCCCTTCCGAGTAAGTAACTAGTTTTGTACTGAAACATTCCCCATTATTGCTCAAACTTGGGCAGGGTAAATTAACGACAGAAGCGATATCTGATTCATCAAACTTTATAGCTGATCACACGCCATTTCTCGGGTTTCACGTATCGGGCTATTTCGGGTCTCCGAACAGTGCTACTTCCGATAAATTGTTAACCAATGGATTGCAGAGATTCACTATGTTAGACACACAATTATTGGCATGGAATATTCTACCGCGTACATTTGCTTGCGGATATACATTCGTGAATGTACATTGTTTGTGATGTATCAACGGAATGCTAGTTTGAGATGAAGAAGTCAGAGATCAGAAAGCAGCGTCGGGAGCAACATTTTTAACTTCACTGTACATTTCCGACGATTTTGTCCTTTCATTTAAAAAATGGAAACCTTCCACTCATTTCAATTAAGAGCCGCTTTCCTCCCATCAATAGCCTCCCTTCACCAAGCATGAAAACCTAGCAACGCCAGAGTCAAACCCCTAACTTAATTGATTTTACAGTGCTGCAACAATTATTGATTGATCATCGATCTGCTGGGAATGGTGGAAGAAGCTATTTTATTTTTGAAACCATACCAACTTTGACAGTGGCGGATGCGGATATTCGTGCATAAATGATGGTTTTCATGCTTAATGTTTTTTGAAGACGATGGGATGTTGTTTGATTTGAAAACAAGGATATTTGTGAAATGTTCATGGGGAGAAATAGAAAAAACAATTGATTATTTAAAAATATTATTTGTGCAGTTCGAAAATAGTTCTAAATCAGCGAGATATTTCATTACAACGTCAAGGTCTCAAATTAAATATGTGTATGACGATCCAAATGATATTCATTTCTAATTATACTCAGTTCGTTATTAATGTGAATAAAGGTTGCTGCCAAGCCAAAAGTGGAAGTTTCCGTGGTGGGAAAGAGGAGCAACACTTTGATAGGCAGGATACAAAAAGCACGTTGGAAGTTGGTGAAATATTACACATTATGATTATTTGTAACGTGAACGAAGTAACTTCGAGGAAAATACTAATAACAAAATGTGTGACGAGAAGAATCGCTTATCGAAGTTTAGTCTACCGTCTACGCTTCTGCTTGCATGTTCGCTGAAATTACATATCAGAACATAGTAAACAACAACATTATCCGCATTTTTTACATGGATAACTAAATGCATTTATTTTCAGATTATTTCATAACCATTATTCGGAGACTGTGAACCTGAAAGAAAACCAGTTCTTAATTTAGAAATATTTATTAAAAAATCACACTGATTATTTAGGACAGAACAACAATTGTGAAAAAATACGAATTAAGTAGAAATAAAAAACAACCAATGACACCTATTTAAACCCTTTGGATAATCATGAAATCATTACGGGATCAATTCTTGTTAGCAACTGTATTTATTTCGTTTGTCCATTGCCGGCAAAAGGATTTAAGAGACAATATAACTTTCAAAGCCAGACAGAATTAATTAGTGAACGACGTTGAAACAAATGGAAAGGAATCGTTTGCTGGAGTTACTTTTTCTGGTGGAGCAATCCAGCGAAATGGTGTTACATTTTACTTGTTAACTTCATTCGGGTAGTGTCCACCAATATTTGGAGTTTGTTTGCAGAAATATTAGAAATTTGATTTACATTCCTGAATAACTATAACTTATTTTTTTATACGTTTTGTCATTGAGCCGCATATATAAAATCCGTTCGATCATAATTTAATATGATTAATGAGTATTTTATTTATTATTCAGTCCGATGTAATATCAAAGGCAAAAATAGGGTCATTTTTCGTTTTGTTTTCGATCTCCATTCATTGAGATAGGTATTTTCACGTATGTCCATCATGAAGCTGTTTCTTCTGGACATAAGGGAAATAGCCGTGTGCACATGCATACTTACAAACATACATTCTCCGTACAGGGATATCAGAACTGATACCCGAAAAAGTTATATTTTAAGTAGATAAATATTCCCTGACGAGAATATTTATCTACTCAAGAAAAAAGAAAAAGTCTGTTCATTTATAAAAATCAAACAAATTTTTCACGCAAGTAATTAAGGTTTTATTTTTCGAAGTAATAAGATACCACCAGACACCAGGATGTGGGCAGGTTCAATGACAGATTGTCGTAACTTCAACTTGATTATTTGCGCCGGATACCGTCAGTGGGGGATTTTGCAGCCTCCCATATCATTAAATCACTTTATTATCATATTTTACCAATAAAAAATCTCATCTGCCGTAAAACAGACGATGCAAACATATTTATGAATGAAAACTCTGAATTGCTTTCATTCTTCGATGTCCAGACTTTCATTTTTTCTCTACATAAATATTTTTTCATGATGTGAGACAGCAAATTTCGACTAGTGACGTGGGTCGTGCACACATAATTGATTTTTCACTCAAGCCCCACCACTATAACTCCTTGAACCCCTGTAATGAAGGTTTTTAATTATTTGCATAATTTCAACGATCACAGAGTAATCCTCTTATTCAACGATTGCTATCATGGTAACACCATCACTATACATTAACGTGAAAACGGTGTTTCATTACAAGCAAAGCACAGATAGCTAAGCTGATGATATTTTTTAAGCTTTTAAAGCCTCAATCAAACACAATAATAGTGTTTCCTCAATGGATGAGTTTCTCCTTCATGTTAGTCACCTCGCCAAACAGTTAAAGGCTTGTTGGGAAAATGATCGTTTTACAGTGATTAAATTCAATGACTGATTTTTTTTCAAATTTCCACATCCCTCTCTGTGCTAAACAGAGTTCAATATGTTATGTTGAGCCTGGTAGCCTATTTTCTGGGAGCCCAGCATTCGCGCTAAAATTCTTTCCGCACCTAGCACTATCGCAACTTCACTTCACCTCACTGTCATGGCCGGACACTGTCAAAACCGCTAAAAATCTTTCATCACACGTGCTTTTGACCTAAACGTCATTTCAGCCCACACGCATTTTCCATTCTTCAAAATCTGCCACTGTCATCTCTGCCACTATCTTTACACCTGGACAGGCGTACCAACCTAATGGTTATCACTTTAATGAAACTTCAATATAAATGCTAAAGAACAGCGTTGCGTACCCTGGAAAAATACTTATGTTTGACCGCGGGTTAGAAATACGTACCTATGCCCTCGGGTTAGAAACACGTACCCTAGGTTAGGTTAGGTTGGGTATGAAAAGTTTCATTAAAGTGATAACCAGTAAAATGGTACGCCTTGTGGCTGCTTCTGACGTGGGCTGAAACAGAGTTTAGGCAGAATGTCACTGGCAATTACGACAGTGGCTGGTGTGACTGGTGAACTGTATGAATGTTCGCTGTTCAAAAATGGTACCGTAGGTAGGTAGTCGGAACAACTTGTGGCTGATAAGGCAGCTGGCGGAGATGAAATGGGCTGATGAAATGGGCTGACGTCAGCTTAAGGTTCCTAAGGAGTTCTTTCAAACTTGTAAGGGAAGTGCTGAGAAAATTTCCGGTCCCACCGAACTTCTTTCATGACCTGGCATATACAAATATATGTTATAATCTCCGATTCTGAATGAACAATGTCGTCGCAAATCATAATGGAATAATGAAGATAGTGGTTTCTGATTTTGTCCTCTTAGAAGTGTACAATCATTGAAGAATTTGAGGCAGAAAGGATATATATCGAGTGTTGTGTTCAAACTCACTTGGTATCCCATACGAATAATTAAAATCTGAAAAGAACAATGCATTATGCGGCAACACTATTTAGAAATTCGATTGTAAATCAAATCGACTACTTCATATCCAACATCAACACAGCAGTTGAATTGCAAAAAAAAAGTAATTTGATTGCTTTTATTGTGATATTTCGTGATTTTGTAAATTAGATATAATCGAGTCTAGTCTCTTCCCTCATATCTGTTCTCTCGTTCTTCTGTTGTTCTGTCGAAGGCCCTCAACAAGCGCAATGACAGTCGAGTGGGGGTCATTGAATTTGCAATAAGCTACGAGTTGTGAAAACTACGAGGTATGGAAATTAGATGGAGGCCGACTTGAGGACAATTTGATGACAGGATGGGTCAGGACAAGCTTGCCTTGTTCCCACCGCTCGAGAATAGCCTGTTCCCAGAGCCGAATTACAACCAATTGCACAAAAAGTTAGGGGCACCTCTACCAAATTATTTTTAGAATAATGTCCTATGGTGTACTCTGTCGATTGCCTGACTAACGACTACAAAAACGAAGGAAGACAGGAACGTCCAAACTTCTGTCGATTTCAACAGTTGGTTACAATGCGAAGACTGTCATATCATTTCTGTGGCCCTCATAAAATCTAGACTGACTTTTCACCGTAGACAAGTTTTTTTGTGTGCAATATTGTATGAATATCGTGCTCAAGAATCTTGGGTATTGAATCGAGAATAGCACTGAGGCAATAATTGAAAATGTAATTAGAGTCCTGCAATTAACATTTCATAAGAAGAATCACCATTACATGCTCTACGAGTTTGCTATTCCTCGACATATGTGCAACCAGAAAAGAATAAAAATAAAAAGCACTTCCTTCAAACTGTGGGAGGTGAACTTATACACTTCCCCAGGTATGTCGTAATATCCATCAGCTAGTTCTTTTTATTTTTCATGTCTTCGACAAAGCTTCAAACGTGTCACATATATAATTTCGTTAACTGCTGGAACATTGACAACAGATTTTTGCTCCAAACGTCTATATATTTTATCCAGTGTCCACCAAATTCACTATACCCTGAAAGTGCTCCATCCCCTTTCTCCTCAGACCTTTGCAATATTTGCCACCCCAGTTACAACGGCCAACCTGATTGTAAGTGCCTCCTATTTAGGATCAAGAGACCGTACTTCCTTTCAGATATTTATTTATTTACCAGCTCGCCACTTTGCTGGGAGCGCCTGCCCACTCAATTGCTGCTCGTTCAGTCTCCAGAACGCGAGTTTTCAACGAAACCGCGACTTTGTTTTCCTCATAGCTGCCTCAAGCTAACCTCCCGGAGGCCTTCCAGCAATATTCCAATTGAACACGGCATCCCGTGCAACTCAGTTTAGTCATGCAGCCCTACAGGCCCTTAGGTCATTCGTTGTCTACACACAAATTCACTCTGAAAAGCCTATTAATAATCTTTGTATAAAGGGCATCAAGCAGAAACCTATTTTCGAAGTTTCATTAAAACATCATTTGATCGGACGTTATTTTTGCATATTTTTCTTTAATGTTGACGCCACGCAAACAGCAATATCCGAAGGCATGCCGGATTTTCCCAATAACGTTTTCTACCGATTTTTTTTAAAGAGAACTCATGAGTGCATGTTCATTGTAACCCCACCTGGGCTTTCAGTAGCTCATACACCGAACATTGTAAGATAAAAATTAATATCAGGATAATTTGTTTACACTATGATAGCCATTATTTTTGCAAACTAACTGTGCTTACCCCGTGTACCTCACTACGGTCAATGCCTAGCTAGGCGAGGTTGGCAATGGGTACAAGCTGTCCGGGGTAGAGAGCTGCTCACTGTCATTTTTTGTCGTAACGTTGCCGCAGGATTTTGTCATGGTCTTGCCGGGTGTTCATGCGTTTTGTTCGGCCAACTGGTGTAGTGAGCACATTCTGCAAAAATGATTCACAATGTAACAAACTTGCATTTGTTATGAATATGTTTGGTTGGATATACAATTCGCACTGGTCATGGCATAATCTAATAAAAGAATCACCTAACAATTTGATAATGTCCAGTTCTGTATGGCGTTTCATCCTACAACTTATATTGGGAAACTTCCATTGCTTGCAGTAGGTCGGTTAAAAAAGATGCGATATATATCAATGATGCATAATACATTCATTTAATGGATGAGATTCCAGTGATATATGGAAAGAAACGATGATCGTCGTAATTATTACAAAGATACATAAACAGAAAATTTGTTGATCAGGTGGCGCATCATCTGATACGTGTATCTTTCGCGGCGTTATGTTTTTTGTTTTTGTTTTTTGCTTTCCGAGTAAGATTAACGTAACTGTCTTAAAACGAAATATATGGTAGATGATACATTCATGTAGATAAGTCACCAGACATGACGTCGGTGACAGGAGTTTAAGATTTCTCTTTGGAACAACAGTGCCGTCAACCTCCATTTCGGGATCCATGAATGAATGATCGGCTTGTATTTTCTCTACAACTGATCGGCTAGACGGACACGTTACGGTATAATAAACGGTCATTTGCTGCATAGAAGATTTTGGAACATTTTATTTAAAATTATCAAAAATCGTGATTGGCTGACATCAAATACTAGCTTCTTAAATTGATAAAAAAAATCTATGATTTCATTGAAGTGCATTGTTTCAGGAATAAAACTGCATTTAATCACAAAATGCACACATTATTGTTACGTTGTAGTAAATACTGGTAATGTCAAATGAGTACAGGCTACATTACGCGGCAAGCAGTTTGGTGTCATACGAGAATAGAACCAGGGTGTCATATGAGTTACTAGGCGGAGGTGGTGTGAATTATGCGGCAGCGTATAAATAAATAAATATATATAT